>QZGG01000373.1:0-162071 GCA_006409495.1 Sedum album
TGTTCATGCTCAAGATCAGACAGGTCCGGAGCTTTGTGTAGATAATTTACTCACATGTGTAGTTATTATGAATAAGTGAAGTATTAGTCCTTGTTTTTTCAGGATTTATCAGCATAGATTGCGGCAGCACGGAGGCATACACTGATGAAATCACTGGCATACTCTATGTTCCGGACACCAATTATGTCGAAAGTGGCGAAAGCAAAGATATTTCAGATGCTCCCAACCAGGGCAGCCTTGAAAAACAGTTGAAAACTGTTAGGAGTTTTCCTGTTGGGGTCAGAAATTGTTACACTCTAAGATATCGAGCTGACAGCGTTAACGACACAAGGTACTTGATCAGAGCCCGATTTATGTATGGAAATTATGATTTCAAGAATCAGGTTCCAGAATTTGATTTGTACATAGGAGTGAATTTTTGGGCAAGCATAAAACTTGAGAGTGTGTCAAATGTGACTACGGTCGAAATGATTTATGCTACGGCAAACGACACGACAGTGTGTTTGGTAAATAAGGGACTAGGGACTCCTTTTATCTCTGTGTTGGAGACAAGGGAGCTGGATGATAATGCATATGTTACAAAAGCTCCGGGGTTACTAAATCTTGTCGCTCGCGCCAATCTGATATCAGGGTCGCGAACAAAGTACAGGTATTTCCGATTAATTTTCTCCTTTTCTTGAAAGCAGATGGAATGCACTTGATTTCAAATTTCTTATATAGGTTTCCGGATGATATATATGATCGAATATGGGAACCAACTGAATGGGCAAGCAAAATGAGGTACATTAGCACGAATCAGACTATCAATACTAACAACCGGTATGATCCACCACAGGCAGTGATGAATACTGCTATAACAGCTTCAACGGCCTCCGAGAATATAGACTTCTTCTTGCAGAGCGGAAAGAATTACAGCCAGGTTTACTACACTTATATGCACATTTCTGAACTTCAAATTCTAGCACCAATGAATCAGACAAGGGGTTTCAACATATACTTGAACAATGATTTGTTCTATGGACCATACTCGCCTGTATATTTAGGAGTGATAACAGTTTGGGCAAGAGAGCCCCACTTTACGCAGGATTTCAACTTCTCGATGCAGAGGACTGTGAACTCAACTCTTCCTCCATTACTCAATGCATATGAGATTTACACATTTAGTCCTTTGTCACAGTCTGAGACCATCTCTTCGGACGGTATGCGTGCGCTTGTCTCAAGAATGTTGGAACTTGACAAGGTTTTGAATAATGTTTTCATGACAAACTTTTTATTCAATATATACACAGTTGAAGCTATCAATGCTATAAAGTCAATCTATGAGGTGAAAAAATCATGGCAAGGCGATCCTTGTGCACCGAAAAATTATTCATGGGAAGGCCTTGGATGCAGCTTCAACGAGTTTGATCCGCCCAGGATCATATCCTTGTAAGTCACATTTTCTTACCTATATGTTTTTTTAGAGTTCCTATGTCATCATGAAATGATGAAAATGAAACTATTTTCAGGAATCTGTCTTCGAGTAACTTGATCGGACCAATATCAACATTCATCTCAAATCTCATATCACTTGAACACTTGTGAGTGACAGATGCACAAAATCTACATGAAAATTCTCATTTGTCTTGATTTTTTGTCGAAATGTTATGTTTTCCCATTTTAGAGATTTGTCGAAGAATAATCTATCAGGGGAAGTTCCAGAGTTCTTGTCAAACATGGCATCCTTGAAATTGCTGTAAGCATCAACTTTCCGGTTTGATACTCTTGATAGAAGCAATGCACTTTTTAGTTAAAACCGGCATGAGTTGATTTCCAGTACATATTTTCTTAGAAACTTAAGCGGAAATAACTTCGATGGCACGGTGCCAGCATCACTCATTGCAAGATCAGAAGCAGGATCTTTAATTTTGAGGTAAATAAATCACTACTATAAGCAAATCGAATTTCATTTGATCTCTGAAACTTAATTTTTTCCTAACGTTGTCTTTTTTGAGTGAATGAAGTTTGGAGGGAAATCCGAACATTTGCTTACCTAACACCTGCAAGACTCAAAACAAGCATAATGCTGTCGTTCCGGTGGTTGCCTCAGTTGCCGGAGTGATCGGCTTTTTACTCATCCTATCAGTAGTACTGTACATTTACAAGAAAAAATCAAAAGGTACAAAAATCTGCAGAGAACAAAGTTGAGTTAATCTTTTTTTTGAGCTAGACGAGTTACAAAGTAGATTGCACATTCTGCAGCAGAAGTGAAGGAGACAAACAAGGAAACAGGAACATTTTACGCAGGTGGTTTGACGAGGAATGTCCTTAAGCAAAATAAGCAAAGGTTCACATACTCAGAGATCTTGAAAATCACTGATAATTTCCAAAGAGTTATCGGACTAGGAGGGTTTGGAACTGTATTCCATGGTTATATGAATGGTGATCAACAAGTAGCCGTCAAGATGTTGTCTACTTCATCTTCTCAAGGTTACAAAGAGTTCGAGGCCGAGGTATATGAGTGTGCACCATTAGTTCAAATGTTACAAGTTACAAAGACAAAAAATCATCGATCTCTCTTTTCTAAAAGTACTAATTCGCAGGCGAAGCTACTCACCCGAGTTCATCACAGGAACTTGATGACTCTTATAGGATATTGCGACCAAGATGACAAACTAGGTTTGATATACGAGTATATGGCCAACGGTAACTTGGAGTCTCAGCTTTCAGGTATGATCATGGAATATAATTTCATGAACAGAACTCAAAAAACTACAAGTGAATCTCATAGAAATACTTTCTTTTCAGTTAAAAATCCGCATGTGTTATCCTGGGAGGATAGGCTAAACATAGCCGTAGGTGCAGCTCAGGTTTGGATTACTTGCACAACGGATGTAAGCCACCGATCGTTCACAGGGACGTAAAGACCACGAATATATTGTTAGATGAAAGTTATCAAGCAAAGCTAGCTGATTTTGGATTGTCCAGAGTGTATCCAGCCGATGGCAGCGATAATCTTATATCCACCGTAGTTGCAGGAACACCGGGATATCTTGATCCCGAGTAAGTATTATTTCTTGTTTTTGTACTTTCGCGCTTCATACTGAGAATACCTTAAAACCTGATCATTGTATGATTTGTATTTATTCAATGTTGTAGATATTATCGAACTCAGAGGTTGCACGAGAAGAGCGATGTTTACAGCTTCGGCGTGGTCCTTCTAGAAATTATTACGAGCCAGACAATGAGGACTAGAACGGAAGACAGGACACATATAATAACATGGGTGAATCAAATACTTAGTACTGCTGGGGATGTCAAATGCATCATAGATGAAAGGCTAGGAGATGAATATGATGTAAACACTGTATGGAACGCCGTCGAGCTTGCATTGAGTTGTGTTTCTACCACAGCGAGTAGACGACCGACTATGACACAAGTAGTGAATGAGCTAAAACATTGTTTGGAAATGGAGAAGAATCGGAAAATAGAGAGTGTGCGGTTGGAACCGTTGATATATCGATGGATCAGTTGGCTTTTGACTTGAGTGGCGAACAACCCTTGGCAAGATAGCCTTGTAGGTTAGATTTGTAGTGTTTGTACTGGTTCTTCAGAACTGCTTGTTGCAGCTAAAACAAAAACACAGCCCTCGACGGCGTTGTATCAGTGAAAGTAACATTGTCGAGATATAGAATTAAGGGATCATATCCGTATATGAACTAGCGAAACTCAACATTGTTGACGTTCTTATAACACTGTATTCCCTTCTTCGATACAACTATTCAGTCCTTGTGGACTCAACTATCAATGATGATATATGAGATCATAAGAGGGATCTCCATTAATGGGGATCAGAAGAGCTAAAGCTATTTCAATAACCAAATATGTCAGCAGCCAGCTCAAGCAAAGGCTGTAAGGCATTTGGTGCAAATTTCCTTGCAAAAAGAAAACAAATATCTGCCCGGTGGTCGTTGTATGTGCACTGGACACTTCTAGAGATCCAATGAATAGTCCCGCCGATATATCATTTGACCCGAATGTTGCAGGGTGTGGACCTCGTCTAGACCAATCCACAAAGGTCAGAGATCTGTTGGCCAAACGATGTGGTGACTGAATGCTCAACATGGTTTGGAAATAGTGTTCATCTACATAACATGATGGCTTGCAGAAGTCCCTGAACTTGGGATAGTATTTAGTATCTCTGATGATGTCTGTTGCTGATTTTCTACCTACTTCGAACCATTGAGACCCTTTTCGCCATTGTGATAGCTTGACTACTGGTGACATTTTACCAGTTGTATCGACCACGGCCTACTGGCCCTGGTTCATCAAAAGCTCCAATGAAACTGTATTTTGAGTTTGAAATGTAGTTATAAACTGTGGTGAAGTTTTGGATGGGAATGCAAGATTCAGACAGCAGGACAAAATATTCATTAGACGGGTCGAGTAGAGCACTGGCCAACAGCCTTCTTTCCGCGTCACAGATACTCATTTCTCCCCACTTAGTAGCCTGCACATAAACTGAAACTATTGAGCCATTCAGAGGAAATCCAAAGCTCAAACTGAACGAAGTAGATAACAATGCAAAACAGCAGTTGAGGCAAAAAAAATTACCTGACTCGGAATTTGCCTGTGGTAGAAAACAGAAGAGCTAGAATAATTTCCCTCATAACCAGGTGTAGCGTGAACATAAATGGAAAAAATTCCCTCATGCCCTGAGAAAAATCTCTCCCACAACGGTGCCAATGGTAACTGCCCTTTTGTCAGAAACATAAATGCTATCTTGGGCATTTGAGCAAAGGGATAATCCATGGAATACGAGCATTTGAATAGCTCTTTGTCACTTAGGTTATGCAATAACGTGGAGTTAGGAAGCCTGAATCCATTTGGATTACATGCCTTCTTGGACTGCAAGTTTGGGAACACATCTTGGCCTAAATAGCGAAGCATATTCAAACTGAGTATGCAAATTCCTAAGCCTAGAATCAAGAACATCAACAAGCAGTGCAGGAACCTAAACCGTAGAGACCTTAAACGCCTCGGCTTGACTGCCGTGGCGTATAAATATTCCCCATCTTCCTTTTCCACGGCCTTCAGCTGCATATTAGCTTACAAAATCACCTGAGATGCCAAAACAACAATTGAGAAAGTGACAAAAAGAATCAGAATTGTGGCATAGTAGAAATCGAAATATAACACACAAGCAAATATAACAACAATTGAGAAAGCGAAAAAAAGAACAGATGGAACAAACAAACAAACAACAAGACAAGAGACAGCAAATGGGTTGTCACCTTACAGAGCCAAAATCAGACAAATAGCTCAAAGATCCAATCTTTACACGAGTAGAAGAAGATGATGACCGACAAATGGTAAAAGCTTAACTGATCGGTGAGACTTGGGGTTGTTTAACGTTTGTGTGGAGATGTTTCTGGGGTTTTGATTTGCGTTTTTAAACAAGTGGATGAGAAAGAGAGGATGAAAAAATGATGATTGAAATGAAACGACTGTTTCGCTGACGTTTACTCAATCGATGCTGGAGAATTCTCCTTTGAAACTGCCCGCTGAATAAGTATTTTTTGGTTTGATATTTTTATTTATAATTGTTAACATTGAATTATAAAATATTAAACGAAATACTTTTAGTCAAGAATATAACAAAATCAAAAAATATTTTAATAAGAGGTCAAATCCGCAATCAGTTATCCGCAATCAAAACTATTATTATAATACTCCAATTTTACAATCATATATTTTTGTAAGACCTCAAATATTTTGACAGACTGATTTATATAATGAAATAACTATAACTAGATTATCTATCTATGAATTGTATTCCATGAATCCAATTATATTGGTGGATTCGTGGATACCTTTTCAATGTCCTTGATCATTAAGCAAGATGGAACTATAAGTTGACACATAGACTTTTTAACCAAGTGATAATTGTCCAACCAGGGTAATTTGGTCCTAGTTAGAATTTAGTTTGTAGCTTAATTGCATTAAATGTTAATTGTACTTGATGTATAACTGTTGTTTTGCATTTAATGTGATGAGAATTAAAGTTATTTTTACATTTTTTGTGTTGTTAATTTAATGTTTGTGGTTTTCATTTTTTTTTCATTTTCACAATAAAATCATTAACTCCCCTGAGTTCACCAAAACCATTTCAATCTCACCCACAACCACTAAATTTGTAAACAATCCCGCACAAGTTATGGATTTCGGTGACGTGGTAATGGGTTTGAAATCTCTACAAGTTTATGGATTTTGGTGATGATGGTAATGTGTTCGAACCGAATTCTGAAGTTCTAAGATATCATACGAGAGATGGGTAAACCCTCACTCCAAACATAAAATACAAACAAAATGCAAACAAAGTAATCAAACAAAACAAAAATGCATATTGCGTGGAACATTTAATTCCAACAAGATAATCGGCGACGATGAGGGCAATATAGCGAAGTCCAAACAGCCTCCGTGATTGTCCAAAACTCGTAAGAAAACTGGCAAACATTAAATGCAAAGACGAAATGAAAACTATTCACACATGAAATGGAAACTCTTCACACATAAAATGCAAACATAAAATGCAAAAGTTAACAATCAAACTTTTGAGTATTGTTTGAAGTGAGAATTGATGAGAGAGTGTTAGTATTAAAATAGGTAGGAGTTAGAACGATGAGAGAGTGTTAGTTTTAAAATAGGTAGGAGTTAGAGCATGTACACCCGTTGAGGAAGTTCTCTAATTTGAGAACTTCCTCAAGTAGCATTTCCTATTACTATTCACTGTAATAGGACATCCTATTTATAATATTTATATTATACAATCGTGGTAAATATAGAACCTTCTATTACTATTCATCAAATAAAATAAATTAAATTTCTATTTATTTTAATTATCATCTAATTACCTACTGAGATTTTGATAAGATTTAAACAGCACTTTTCTTTACCAATCATTTAACAGCACTTATTTGAAAAAGCGCTGTTATAGAAAAATGCTGTTATATGTTAATATTTTTTTAAAAAAAATATATTTTTAACAGCGCTTTTATCATTAAGCGTAGTTAAAAAGTCAACTTACAACAGCGCTTATATAAATAAACGTTGTTATATGTCTTTAACATCATTTTTTTCAGAAAACGCTGTTGAATATGGTTTATAACATCGCTTATAAGATTAAGCGTTGTAATAGGTCCATTCATCAATTTACAACAAAAGCTTCAATCGACGTCGATTTACTTTTGGGACATCCTCTCAAACGTTCTATTCTGGAACGTCCTAGAGAACGTTCTCCGTTGAGAACGTCTTATTCTCATGGTTGTACGAAACAAATTCTCAAAACGTCCTCAAATCGCGAATAGGACGTTCTCAAACCAACAAGGGTAAGTGCTCTTAGAATGATGTGAGAGAAATTAGGGGTGAGAAAGTAAAATTAATGATTAATCAAATGACGTTTATACCATCACTATCACATACTAAGCTAACTATCCCTCTAAAACCAACCAAAGTAAAAGCACATACACTTTTACATGTGTCACTCTATCATCAATCCTAACTAAGAGATGGATGGTGGATTAATAGGATCATGAAACCACCATCATTCGGACATCGTATGACAAAGTTAGGCCCATTTAAAGTTTAGAAAAATAAAATATTTGTGATGATCGTAACTTTGTCATACGATGTCCGAATGATGCGATTCAAAAGGAAGTTTGGGGTAAAATTGAATTTCCAATAATTTAACAGAGCTTATGCAAAAAGCGCTGTTATATAAATAATATTTATTTCTTTAAAGATAAACTTTATTTTTGACAGCGCCTTTATCATTAAACGATGTTAAAAGTCAATATTCTACAATAAAAGCGTTGTTGTAAGCTTTTCGTGATGTGATTGGTTAAATACGATGCACGCGGAATATTATCTCAATCGTTCTTCTCATTTAATCTCAATGTTTTGTTTTCTCGCTATCAAACCTTCTTTATAATTACAGATTTCGTCATAACTAACAAGCGTCTTTTCCTCTTCTCCACAAACTCCCACTTCGAGTAATCTTCCAACTCTAACTTCTTTCATTCAACTTTAAATTGAATTTTATTTTTTATTATTTTGTTTTACCTATGATTATCGAATGCTTGAACCATGACATGAAGAGACATGAGTCGAGGTATAGCAAAGAGCCACACCATGAAGTTTAAAGATGCACACGCCATGAACTTTAGGGTTTAGCTCGTCCCATGAAGTTTGAAAGTCTTGTATGAAAATTTTATTTTAAACTTTTAATTGTGTTTGTTTGTAATTTGATGTTAATAAAAATTTCCGTCAATGGTGTTATTTTAAATTTTATGTTTGTAAAAAATAAGAACACATACAAGCATTTTAACAACAAAAAAGCGATGTGGTAAAGCGATGTTAGATGTATGACTTTTATAAACAACACATATTCAGAAAAAGAGCTATTATATATGATGACTTTAACAACGCTTATTTTTGAAAAGCGCTGCTAAATGAATGACTTTTAACCATGCTTATTTTGAAAAAGCGTTGTTAAATGTATGGATTTTACAACGCTTATTTTGGGAAAGCGTTGTTAAAAATGTATGACTTTTAACAGCGCTTATTTGGGAAAAGCGTTGTTAAATGTATGGCTTTTAACAACGCTTATTTGGGAAAAGCGATGTTAAGTGTATGGCTTTTAACAGCGGTTATTTGGGAAAAGCGTTGTTATATGTTTATGACTTACAACAGCAGTCGATACAGCAACACTTCGTTAAGCGTTGTTATATTATTAAAGTAAGCGCTGTTAAAATACTTCTATGTACTAGTGTTGATCGATTAATCTAAGTTGAGATTAAAATTTGTTTTAATTAAACAAGTGGAGGAGAAAGAGCGGATAAAGAATGAGAAAAGTGGAGTGAGAAAATGATGACTGAAATGAAACCACTGTTTCGCTGACGTATGAGTCAATCGAGGCGAAACAATTCTCAAACTAACCAGTTTGGAGTTTATTTTCCTAAATTAATTTATTTCGTTCAATCTTTCCTAAAGTAACTTGGTTTACTAATCAAACTCATTTTCTGTATTTTTTTTCTTTTTTTCAATTTTCCATTTCATTTATAATAATGGTTTGTATACTCTTTAATACTAGTAATTTTTGCACATTATATATGTGCATATAAAAAAGGCAAATTGAAATTTACATATAAAGTAGTGTAATTTAGGATATTTATAATAAATAATTAAATATCAGGAGTATAATGGGGATGTGAATTGTGGCTTCAAAAGAAACCGTCAATTCCACCCTTTGGAGTTAAAAATAAAAGTAATCGTCGCACAACATAATATGTCCACATAAAATCATATGATAAGTTTACAAATTAAGGTAGTATATGTGATGGTATTTTTGAGTAATTAATAATATATGCAAGGGTAATATGGGAATGTGAATTGTGGCTTTAAAAGAAACCGTCAAATCCACTCCTTGCGTTTTATATATAGGATAGATATCAACTCATAATTTATATTTTAAGACACTTATTTATTCAAAAAGATTCTGTAAAGTTTGTTATGAATTGTCAAATCGACTGCAAAATAATAAAGACTCTACAAAGTTTGTTATGAATTGTCAAATCGATTGGAAAATAATAAAGACTCTACAAAGTTTGTTATAAATCTTCAAATTTACTGCAAAATCATAAAAAAATTACAAATTTTTGAAAATAATCCATCCACTAGAATAAATTTTCTTTTCAATCTAAGTTTTTGTAAACAATGCATTGTGTAGTCTAATCAAACATAAAGACTATGCAAAGTTTCATATTTTCTCTTGTTTAGTCTAATCATATCATAAAGATTTGCCAAGCTTTCAACTATATTTTCAAACTTTTTCTACTCTACTCTAGTCAAAATATAATGAAAATTATTGCTCTATTTTAAATGTTTATACTAGAGACTCTTGTGTAGAAAGAAAATCGTAGCAAGATAAGATTCCTTCATCTAAACTTGTTTTTATTTTAATAATTATATGTTAATCTTATTTGTTGTACTAATTTTGTTCATTGTTGAATTCTCATTTCAAATGGAAATGATAACAATTATCCTGATGCAGGTATCATTATAGAGATCATGCCTGAAGTTTAAATGAAAATCATTCTCTCTATCGTTCACAGGAAACTCAAATGGAGGAAATTATCAAAAATGGAGTTCGAAGATCTCAAGCAATTTTTAATTTGAGTGAAACTAACAATTTAAACTCATATCAGGAAGTGAATAGACAGGTGGATTTTGATAATGAAGAAATAGACGACAATGCAAATGATTCAAATTCAGTGATTTCTGATAACAATGCAAGAGATGATAATCAAAATTACGAGGAACATACTCCTTCTACGCCATGGTTTACAACAGAAGATGTCACTAACAAAAGTATCACTGATAACCCAAGTTATTTTCCAAACTTTAATTCGCTTAGAGTTGATCTGTTTGAAGGTCAATCTGTTATAGATAAACAAACTGTTGTCAACGCAATAATAGCGATCCACATCAAAACATTAAAAATCATGTTTTAAATAGTAGAACAGCACTGTACAAGGAAAAATGTGTTGTTTTGGAATGTTCGTGGAGAATTCGAGATATAAAAAGAAAGGGATCTAGTCATTTCGAAATCACGAAACTTCTTGGTAAACACAGTTGTCTTTTAAGAACTATTCAGTGAGACCACAAGAAACTAAGCTAAATCGAAGTTAAACGTAGATGTTGTTAACAATAAGACGATTACATTATAATTTTTTTCTTGTACATACATACACAGGGAATGTATCACGTGGATCCATCTATTTTGGTGGACTCATGGACCCCTTTTGCATCCGTTAATTGCATTTTTTTAATGCACCAACTGCACCACGTCATTGCACTCGTCACGTGCAAAATATGTGCAACTCACATGTCTTATTGATGTGTTGGTATAATCTGGTGCATTGAAAATATGTAATCAACGGATGAAAGAATGGGTTCATGAGTCCATCAAAATAGATGGATCCATATGATACAATCCCTAGATACACATATGATATTATTTAGTTTTTCATGACTTTTGTGTATAGGTCACAGAAAGTCCATATAAATATCATGTTAGCTACAAGAAAGCATGGATCGAAAAGTAGAAGGCCATATCAGATGTACATGGTGATTGGATGACCAGTATATTCCTTCAGAGACATAGTTGGTTAATTTCTTCATAAAGAACTAGAGGAGACCATGTTTTCTTTCAATCCAAACTCAATGGTTTTTTTGATACCAAACGCCTATAATTAGGCAATAAGCAAAGCATGCGCAACAGTTACACCACAGACCAAACACTAACAATGAAACCCTATAAAATAAAAAAACAAAAGCTGGCATATTGAAGATGAAATTACAACATCGAAGTTCGAGAAACAAATTACCGAGCATCAGGTTGAGTTATTTTCCCACTATCCACAACAGTAATATCATCCCGTTGTAACCTGATGTTTCTGTTTTCCAAACTTGAAAGTCGTTCTGTTGCCAGACATTGCTTCAAATCTGTCAAAATTTCACTAATATCTGACATTTGGGCAGGAGCTTCATGCATGCATGAAATAGCAATTTCAACTAGTTTCCAAGCTGCTTCAGCCCTGAAGTTCCCACATAGCCTTTGATCCACAATGCTACCCATTTCGCCTCTTTCAAACTGCGGCAGAACCCAGTCTAGCAAGTGTATATTTTCTTCGGGCCCTCTGGAAACCGCAGTTTTTCCAGTGACGAGCTTCCATCAAAATTACACCGAAACTGAAAATATCGCTACTTTTGCTGAAATGTGCCAGACCCAAACACCTGTACAACACAAATCAAGGTCCAAGGATCATGCTCTATGAAATGAAAATCTTTTAGAAGAGAGAATTTGAACTAGGCTTACGCAGGATCTATGTATCCTGGAGTCCCTACAACATTAGTAATGGATACATGAGTGACAGCTTCACTTCTGAAAGCCCTTGAGAGTCCAAAATCAGCAATTTTGGCTTGCATAGTTTCGTCCAGTAAAATGTGGCAGTCTTCAAATCCCGATGAATTATAGGGGGCTTGCAACCATTGTGTAGATACTCCAAACCTGCATTCATTCATACTTAAGGTTAAATATCCAGATTAGAGAAACAACTTTTACTCATAGTTAACGAAGGACAGGTGCGAACCCTGGGCTGCATGAACAGCAATCTGAACTCTATTCTGCCAGCTCAGAACATTACTGGGGCTTGTAGCTTCAAGGTAGCCAATACATTAGTTTGCAAGCTATTTACACGAAAAGCAATACAACATAGTAAATGAGCAATCTAATGATATGAAATACTACCAGATAGTCGTTGCCTGACATTTCCGTTTTCCATATATTCGTAGATTAGAGCCAAGTGCTTAGGGTGCTTGCAGTAACCAATAAGTGAAACAACATTCCCATGATGAACTCGAATTAGAAGTTTCACCTGACCGTTCGTGAAATCAGAAAAGTAAATGACATCCGATTTTAGAAAACCTTAGAACAAAATAACAACTGAAATTTATTCGATTCTCAGTAGTTTAATACCTCTTGAAGAAACTCTTTAAGACCTTGGTCTGACTGTGGAGAGAGCAACTTCACAGCCACCCTATGACCGCTCTTCATTGTACCCAAGTACACAGTGCCAAATCCTCCAACCCCGATGGCTGTTCTTAGCTTATTTGTTATAGCCAAGATCTCGCTGAAAGTGAACTCATGCTTTTTAGTCTTGAATTTATCATCTTTCTCTTTGCTGATGCCTATGACAAAAAATTATCTTTAATTTAGCAAAAAAAAGAGAAAAGACTACTAAAATGGTGGGTTGGGGTAAGTATTAAGAACCTGTTCTCTTGCACTTCCACCAGATAGCTAGTGCAACAAGTACAAGCACCACAGCTAGACACACTGCTGCGGCAATAGGAATTAAAGGCAAGTTTTTGAGTTTTGGTTTACAAGGAAGTTATTACTGTCTGTCTTCTCGGGGAACAAGCTTGTCAATACATAAATATAAAAGAAGAACCTCAAGGACAAAGTTCCATTTGCAGACTTGCTCGCCAGAGCTTCAGGAATTGGCCCAGTGAAATCATTTCCAGATAAATCTCTGCCAATAATCCAATACATTCACAGAGAGACAAAATGTGATTGTAGTGGAAATATATGAGATATATAGAAATGTTAACGACTTACAAGACTTTTAGTGATGGCACTTCCGTTAAGAATCTAGGCAAAGGTCCAGTCAAGCTGTTGTGCGACAAATCTCTGTGAAACAAGAAGTAGGATGTGATCAACAACATAATATCTCAAACAGACGTGTAACGGTAAATTTTTCATACAAAATCTGGAGGGATTCAAGATTGGAAATGGATGTTGCTATGTTGCCCGTCAAGCCACTGGATGACAAGTTCCTGATGCAAGAGATTTGTATAATAGCAGCTAAATCAGGAATATATATTATGTACGTTGAGGTTGTTTTTTGTGCTCACACAGATGATCCTAGGATAGTTGCTTAAACTACACTTCAGCCCGTTCCAAGAGATATCGACACAAGGATCGCCTTGCCAATCTTTGGTCACTCGATATGCCATCTTGATGTCCATAATAGCATCAACTGCAGCACAGAAGCAAATTCACAAAAACTGATATCAGTGTTCATTCTGTTTTAAAGAAATGAGGGATGCAAAATGTCTCACTGTCTTCAGAATATGTTGGAATTCCCTTGAGTTCGAAGGCTCTAAAAATTTCAAAGCCATTGAGAATGGGGGGTAGGCCGGATCCAATATTAGTTACAATATAAAAACTGATCTCGTTCCCAAGATACGGCAGCTTGATTGGACCCACAGTTACTGGCTTTACGTAGTCAAGTGTGAAGGGCTCATAAAGGTACGTGGCATTCGAAAATATGAACATTTCTCTTTTCTTCCCTTCCTCAAGCTTCTCAATCTCCGCAAAATGGAAGTATGCGTAAAATAAAAAAGTCCCACCAGGATTCTGATAGAGACTCAGTGGAACACTTGCATTATTGCTCTGAGCAGCAGTTTGCAGCATCTCAGGGGGAGGCTTGTAGAGGTTGTCACTATTCGCTACGTCAATTGTTGATTTGGTGGTCAATAAGTTCCATGTCTTGAAAGTGTCACTGGGAAGCTTTTGGGACATCCAAACCCGATCATAAGCATCATCGTTATACCTGAAAGAAGAAAATTATATTTCAGTCGCAATGCACCACAACTGACTGTCATTCAAATACCACTGACTGAGAATAATTACCTTACTAAGGGATCATATGTCGGGCTGCCTGTATCATATCTAAAATATATCTCCACAGCATCAGTTCCAACCTGATAAATACTTTTAGGCATGTGACGCAATTCCAAGGCAGAGATAACAGGCACGCCTTGATTAATGTTCACCAGACAAAAGGAAATGTAGTTAGTCGATGGAACATAGATGATCTCGCACCAGTTCTCAGTCGTTGCTCTTAGGCTTATAGTGAGCCAACTGCTGACCCCAATGTACAGGTCAAATTTTGGAGTCATATTCTTACCATCATAATTTCCATACATAAATCTTGCTCTTATCATATAAACATTATCCTTCCCTTGTTCTGGTTTCAGTGTGTAGCAGTTCTTTGTACCTTCAGGAAAACTTCTTAAAGTTGTTAACTGGCCTCTGGTTGTGGCAAAATTTGCAGGTATCTGATGATTAGTGCCAGTATCGATAAAACCCTCATCTGTTTGGTAAAATATGCCACTTTTTTTATCTGTGTACGGTGCACTTGCTCCACAATCGATGCTTATAATTATAAAACCTGCTTCAAAACACAACATTAGACCTCAAACCTAAAAAAACAAAAATTGAGCAACTCTGAGAACTTTTGCAGAATGACTTGAAAGTGTGATCAAATTAACTTTTATATCAAAGTTTATCAGGGGAAGAAATCTAACCTGGTTTGTCACCAGCTGCCAGCTTCCGAGCATCATAATGTTGAGGTGCCGGCGTGTTTCTGAAACTGATATCAGTAGTAAAGTGGAATAACAACGAAATATCTAATACCCAAATCAGCAAGAATTTATCAACCATTGCAAATATCACTCAAGCACCCTCAGCACACTCCTAAATACATATGTTGAGCGCAAATCTGAAATCTCACAAAGATTTTTAGTTTGTTTTGGTGCAAGACATAATACTATAGTTATCAAGCTTGTGCATTTTCTGAGCAAGTTGTTCTACTGCTGAGTGCTGACTGTTAATATTCACTTACCTGATAAAAAACACCACACAGTTTATTACAACATTATAATTCTAATGCATACAAACATAAGGGCAAGTCAAAGAAGAGTAATGCTCTTTTGAGACCCTTACTATTGGGTGAGACCCTGAGACCCCAATCATGACCGTTGATTGGGTTTGTTTTTGGGGTCCAGATTGTGCCACGTGGAGGTTAGAGAAATTCAAAAATCGGAGGTGAGAGAAATTGTTGCTTTTGTTCTCTTACCTCCACGTGGCACAATCTGGACCCTAAAAGCAAACCCAATCAATGGCCATGATTGGGGTCTCAGGGTCTCACCCAACATTGAGGGTCTCAAAAGAGCATTTACTCAGTCAAAGAATGCGTTTACTGATTTGCATATGCGTGATATGGACGTAACTCAACTTGTCAAGTCGACATTAAAGACTTCCAATTAGCAGTTTCTGAGGGAATTGTTTGAGCCATTTGTGTGATTATCATTCTTCCAACCAAACTTGTATTTTGCCTTACTTCCAGGACATGACTCAGCTGCAAACTGAACCTTAAGTTTAACAGATTTACGTAGAAAAAAACATGTCTTACAATATACATTGATGCAGTTAAAGGATCTCACCACTCTTTCGACCTTTTGCTCTCCACTATCTGGTCCACTGACTGTCGGACCTGTATAGTTGTCAATATTGGGTGATCAGCTTCAGTTTTCAATGAGATCAAGCAATGTATCTTGGCTTCCTCAAATTCTCAACTGTTGTGAGATTTATCATACACATCAGCTAGAAGGAATGCCAACTCAAACGACAGTAAGCAACGCCAAACCTGTCTAATTAAAATACAATACAAGTTCTTGAACAACAAAGCTTAATCTCAAATCATTTCAAAAAAATTACGAGACATCAAATAGACTTAAAGGTGACTCTAAACTGGCAAGGAGATCCATGGCTTAAAACTCCTTGGGTCGGTTTGAATTTTCGTGTTGAGACCAACCCACGGATCACTTAATGTAAGGACTAAGGATGGACTAAACCCTGTCAAGCTCTATCAAATCTTAAATCACTGAGATCCATGTAAGTGCATTAGAATATGGACACATACACATACTCGCCTATCAGATCATATCTCAAAACCCATGGAACACTTGCTTTTATAAGACCATAATGCTTATCAAATTTACTGATGCATGAAAACTGTACATGCTCAGAGACTCAGAGAGTTTCCGTAAAATGGCCTAACCTTGGTTTTAAAAAGCCCGAGGCGCATCAAGGCGCAAAGACCTTCTGGGGGCCTAGGCGCGAGGCGCACAAAAAAAGCGCGCCTTTCGTAGGGGAGGCGCATATATCCTCTAAAATCATATAAATACATATTCATTTAAATAATAAACTTACTTATAATTCATAAATGGTCTCAATGAAAGAAAATAAAAAATAAAAAGAGCAAAACGAAAATTGGTCAAAATTATTTTTTAGTTTTTAATTTAGGCCATTTTATTCTTACTCTTGAAGTGTCAGTCATGTCTTTATCAATTAGTATTGTCTCTAACTTCTCTGATGTCAGTCATGTGATGTCAGTCATGTCACTCTTACTTTGGTTTGAAATCTTTTCATCAAGTGTTATATACTCCGTTGTTTTAAAAAATAACAAAATGGGCTTAAAATAACATATGGGCCCAAATTACAAAATATGTTAGGGTTTTAAGTTGTCATCTCCTTCACTGCGTCTCTCCTGCGCCTCCTTCACTGCGCCTCCCACTGCGCCTCCTGCTTGAAGCTGCCGAGGCGCTCGCCTCTCGGAATGAAGCACGCCTCCACCTTCCGAAACCCCGAGCATGTCGCCTCACTGCGCTCTGCGCCTAGGCGCGCCTGAGGCGCGCTTTTTCAATCTAAGGGCCTAACAGGTCCATTGCCTTACTTTATAGCAGAACTACCTGGTAGTTCAGTAAGTTACTAACCTGCTTTCATCTCAAATTCTGATATCTTAAGATTGGAACTTAGATGCGACTTTTATTTACCAAAATATGTTTGCAGAAACTTGACAACCAGCTCACTGGTCCTATTCCGCATACTCTTTTGGAAAATTCCAGTAATCAAACATGCAGCTTGTCAGGGAACCCAAATCTTTGCCAGTCAGGTTCATGCGGGAAAAAGATTTTCTTGCAATTCCAGTATCGACATCTGTATCAGTTTTTCCTCCAATTACTCCAACGCTCGTAACTCTGAATCAACATTTGCTTTGCAAGTGAAGAAGTTATTACTGGCATATCTGATATTCCGTTTTGCCTTTTAATTCTTTCCTGGATTCACCAGTAATAATAATAATGAGTCAAAGGCTCAATGGTTCACAAATTCTCAAATCAAAATCATAACAGACAATATCAAGAAAAGTGATTGGGGAGGCCGGATATGGAAAGGTCTACAAACGCACTCTCAAATAAAGGGATGAATACTGAAGTTGCTGTGAAGCTACTTTCAACGAACTCATAACAAGGGCTAAAGCAAATCAAGTATCAATCCATTTAGTAATCATGATACCGATAAATTGCAAGAACATAACTAACGACGTCTTCTATTCCGTAGTATGTACAAAGAGGTCAAACTGAAAATTTGAATTAACCATGTGAACCTAGCAATGATCATCAGATATAAAGCAATCAGGAAAACCACATGAGGATAATTTATGAATAAATGCCAAATGGGAAATCTTAAATACCTCTGCACTGTAAACTCTTACCTTTAATGGCATATGTGTCTTGCAAGTAAGGTTGCTGTTTTCTTTTACTCACTTCTCAGATATAACTAACTGCACGCACACAAATACAACATAGATAGCCCAAGCTTCACATTTACTCAGCACAATTTACTCAACACGAATGACGTAATATTGAACTTTCTTAAATGTAACATCTTTAAATCTGGAAAGAGTACCTTTCGGCAATCTCCATTTATGAGGGGAGTTCCTGGATCAAAATCATTACATTATCTTCCTCTATAAACGAAGCTGTTTGAGGTATGCTGAAATATTTATGTACAAGTATCTGGCAAATGGAGTATGAGATCGGAGTGATCATCTTGTTAAAGCGGCACTGAAAGATTTTGATTTCTTGTGCACATAAGGAGTGGTTCCACGAGAAAGCCTCAAAGCTTCTGCATATTTAAGCAGGTCAGAACTGGAGGTCGGTTCTTGATCTTGATCAGTTTGATCACTCATACTTGTCCTAGCAGAGCTGTATTTCACGAGTCTGTATGAAGAGTTTTCTGTGCTTGTTCTCTGAAGTCTAACGAGATCCTTAACATCGTCTACATCCCATGAACTAGGAGGCGTAGAAAACTTATTAGCATCGGCAACTGTTGATATACTTGAACTACAATGTGAAGACTCTGACTCACTACGATCAGAGTGCATGTTGTCGCCAATAGATGTAACAATATCCTCAGACTTCGCTCGAGCTCTGCGACTTTCTTGTTTAATGTTAAGAAACTTCTTTAGCTTCCTCAGGAATTTAGGTTCACTAGTAGAGTTGACTGTGTTTAAGGAGTTGTTGGCAATGAAAAGGTCCTCAACATTGCCAGATTCAGTGGGACATGAAGTTAAAGACGATACATCAGAATACAAATCGAATTCTCTATCAACCCCTTCCTCGGGAGTTGAGTACTTCAGAATCAACTTCTTAGCCATTTCTGCTGACTTAGGGCTTAAGGACTTGCTTAAATCAATCGCGGCACTTTTACCAGCTTGGGAATTGTTGAACTTCAACTCATGTCGTAAGCAAGCATTTACCCATTTCAGGTAAACTAGTTCTTCAGCATCAGCACATCGGTCTGCTTGAAGCTGCTCGATTTCCTGACCTAATTCTTTGGTCTTTTGCTTCAGACGTTCATTTTCTTCCCTCAAATCTACAGCCTGAAGTGTACACATAATAAAAAAGCTGGGTCAGAAACATAGGTGCCATAAAGTAAATTTTGTCTGAAATGGATGTTTACCTCTTGTTCTTCGGCAACAGATACCTCAGCCAACTGTAACCTCAGAGCCAAATCAGAATTTTCCATCTGTAATTTCTCGTTAGACAATCGCAGATTTTCTGCTTCGACCTCTAGTTCCTCAAGTCTCTGTAACTTAGAGTGGACATCATGACTATGTAACAAAGTTTTTTGTTCCTCTTCTTGTAATTTTTCAACTTTTGTCTTAAGTACTAAAATCTGTCGCTTACTTTGTTCAGTTTCGAACCTCAACTTTCTTTTTAACAGCTTAATTTTGGCTCTCGCAGCTTCTAGTTCACCAACATGTTTAGAACAATCTGCAACTTGTCCCTCGAGCCTTCGGTTTTCCGCTTGCAGAGACTCAGTCTTGAGGGCAAAAAGCTGAGCTTCCATTCCATTGATCATCAATCTGCTTTGAAGTTCCATCATGGTAGTTTCTTGTTCTTTAAGACCATAATACTCTAGCAATTGAAGCTCGAGATTTCTCTCCTTCTCCTGAAGGGATTTCACCATGGTGTTCAACTGTTTGATCTCTAACTCATATTCATCCAGCCCACGAGTTTTACAAGCCAGTGGTGAGTGAGTGCTTGATTTTGGTGTTTCTGAATGTTTGCGAGGAGAAAATCCAGGACTGGGAGATGCGTCAAATTCCTTGATGATATCACTGAATTCTGGCAACAGGAATTGCTCTGTATCAGCACTCTTGTTAGTATAAGGTGAAAGCCCATCAGTTTTATTTGGGGTGCACGGGCTCTTCCTGCTTAAAAATGCGCAACGTTGTTAGTTACTTGCCTAGCACAATATGGCCACAAACATGAGGTTAACTCACCAACTGATATTTAGATATCCATAAATGTTCCAGTAAAAAGTTACATAACACTAGAGGTTATGTTTAAAAGATAGCACACGTCAAGGTGATGAATTACTTTAGATGTAGAACTTGTTAATATTACTTGTAAAGGCTGAACGTTCTCCATTTCCGCAACTCCTGATTGATGTGCATCTGGCTCATCCTTAGTATCTGAAAACAAAGGGCAATATCATTATAACTTCTGACACACAACACAAACAAAAATGGTGGGGTAAGTGATGCATTATACGGCTTAATACACACCTGAAGAATGAGAATGATGAGATGTCGATACATGCCTAGTTTGAAAGCGAGAATAAAGATATCCAGCAAAAGAAATAGCTAAAGCTGCCCCAAACTGCTTCAACGGCACTCCCCTCGCCCCCCTTTCTTTTTCTCGCATTTCCTAACTTCAATCTACATAAGAAAACTATTAAGTTCATTCATACAATAAAACATTCTTCATCATCTTCCAATCCAAAAAAGATCGCACAGCACATAAATCAACAAATCATCCACACAAAGAGAAATCTACACAAGTCCATTAATCCTCACATTTGAATTTAGATAGCAAATATTTGAACAACAACCAATTTCTAAAATAATAGAAAACAAAATCTCAAATAGCAATAAAAGAACAAAACATCAACAAAGTTGACCAAAATCCATTCGGACCGACAGACAACGAAATAAATGGTCCCAAACGCAACATAAGATTTTGAGACTGAACGATTCACCTCAAAAATCAACGGAAGGTAAGAGTTGGCGACGGAGGAGCGCTGGGGAAAATTCAAAATTGGGAAACTGCAGCTTTTTGATTTGTGCTGCTGCTCCTCGTTAATTAGATTTAAATGAGAGAGAAAATTTGAAAAAAATGAATGAATTGAAAAGGAGACGTTGGGGGAAGAAACCAAGGCAGTTTTGTTTATGATTGAATTGAATCTCTTTAGCTTTCTTGTTTTTGCACTTCCGTGCTTTTTTAGCATAATTCCAGAGCTTGTTTTGATGTTTTTAGATCGGTTTAGCGAGAGCAGGAAAACAAGTTAAATTTGACAATTTATTTAACTCTAGGGGCTTTTTTTAAATTTTAACCAAACAAGTTTACTCTATTAAGGTCGATGTTTCGTGACGTGCCTTTCGCTAAAAGACAAAATTTTAAATGACTAATTTATTAAACGTTAGATGAGATAGGGATCGCAGAACGCATAAGGGTCGTAATCGAGCATTACCCATATCTATTGCATATAAACGTTGAAAGCTGTTGTTTGCGGTAATGAAGCAACATGTATTTTCTAAAATTGCCTCTTGATAAAACCCTAATATGGGAATAAAGGTTTTCATATGATACCGATTTTAGATTTATCTTAATTTTCCCTTAAAAAGTTAAATTAATATAAACAAGCAATTATTATATGGAATTGTGCTACTCAATCTATCACAAATTTTTGTATTTACAGATTAGCTTAAGTAGATATTGTTTCAGAATAACAATTTAGTACTTATACAAAATGTAAAAGACACACGATCTTTATAACTCATTTAATCACCTTTAAGGTTTAGTTTGGAGGGCTTACTCCAAGCCCGCGGAAATATTTCACTATTTTTGTGATAATGATTCGCTTTAGATCTGTAGCAAGCTTAACTCCACACACATCTCCCGATCTATTTGTAGGATGTAATTTAGGATTTTCTTAAACAAAGAATAAAGATATCCTTTATCTTTAAAAAAAACTCAAATCTTATTGTATAGATAACAACCGCCTTAGAGATTCCTAACTGCTTCCTAAAAAATCTCGCGAATCGCCATGGCGTTGCTATTCGCCACGACTGTGCCCCTTTATGTTTGTAGTAGTGCTTCAAACCTTGTTCCAGCAGGTATATCATCTTGTCTACAACAGTGTTTAAACCTCAGCTTACGTGCAGATCAAGTTACACGCACTTTCTTTTGCAACAAACTTATCATACACAAATGAAAGTCACTGTAAACACGACGACCTGTCGTCGTAGTATTTTTGAGGGTCAAGTTTTTACACGCTAAGTAAAGATCTTGCCAAGTCATTGCGATATTAACGTCGCTCTTTTGGATCGCCAAGACGCCTAGTAGAACATTTGAAAGCTGAATCATTATCTTTTCATATTCAATTTTGAGTGACTGAAGACAACGATGCAGTTACGAGTGCTTGGCGCTGCTTTTCTGAAGGTTAAAAGTGTTACTTTTTCGTTGATATTGTTTATTAAATTCTTTATAAAGAATAGATCAAATAAAAATAATTAGATTTTATGAAAACTATAAGAAAATCTCGACCATTCATCAATTGTAATCCAAAATATACATAAAATTTATTTAAAATGCTAAAAATAAAAGGAAATAATTATTTTGAATTAATAATAAATTTTAATTCAATTTAATTATTTTGAACCTCGTTGGGCCATTGGGCCACAAACAAGCCTGCAAATCAAGCCCAGTCCAGTAGGGATTTTCCTCTATAAATAGAGTGTCCCTTGTTCATTTGAAAGGATCCAGAAAATTCATAAAGAAAACTTCTCTGAGAAATCTCGGCTTACGCAGTCAACAAGTGCACAAACGCACCGTCTGCCAAAGCAAAGTAACTCAGCACGTGTAGTCAACAAGTACACAAAACGTACCGCCTGCCAAAGCTATACAAAGCATCTTAGCTTATCGCAGTCAACAAGTGCATACAACGCACCGCCTGCTACAACTATCCAAAGAAGTCAAGCGCTTACGTGAGACTCAAGTCATCGCGACCCTCACTAGCGCTACAGACAAGTTGCTTACACATAATTCCTGGAGAAAACCTTAGCTGCAAGCAGTCATCAAGTACACAAATTGTACCGCCTGCTAGTGCTATTCAAACGCTGAAGTGAGAACAAAGTCATCGCGACCCTCGCTTACGCAACATAACAGCTGTCTACGCGTGTCACTCAAGTTACTAACGCGCGTGCTACAGAAAACCTAAAACAACTCTTCACAACAATCATCCCTCCAAGCAGTCAACAAGCACACTAAAATCGTGCCGCCTGCTGAAGGAACAAATAACTTTTCAAGAGAGATTAAGTCATCGCGACCCTCTCAAGAAGAACAAGTTTGCTACGTGGAAACACGCGAAGCATATCTCAACTGCGCACACTGATCAAGTGGACAACACAGTAGTCAGTCTATTACGTAGTAGAATCAGAGGAGAAATAGAGATTGTACACGAAAACTTTCTGAAATCAATAAAATAAATCATTTGTCCACTATTTTGTATTTATACGAAATATTGTGTTTACAAATTTGGTGAACCCGACGTGAAAATCTCTACCTCTCATCTCTACGACGTGACAAACTCCACTACATCAATGTCTGCACAGCCAACCAATCTTCGCAATCCTAAGAAAGCTGTTGAAGCGCAACAAACCTTCAGTAATGTACAACAAACTGACGTCTGCACAAGAAGCATGGCGCGTAAAGTTGTTGTCAATGTGGCTACTGCTGACTTGCATGCTGCTAAGAAACCAACTCGTGAACGCAAGTATTCCGCTGCATCCATTGCCGCAGCAGCATCCGCTCTGATTGCTTCCAACTCTCCACCACGCAAAAGAAGCGCAAACAATGAAGTCTTCAGCGCACCTTCACCAAACACGAAGGTGTCACCGCAACAAAAGACTGAAATTTCCACTGCTTCGGTTATGACAGTAGCAGTGAAGACCATTAAAGAGCAAATGTTAGAGACGCGGAAGATGCTTGAGCTGGTTATAAAGGACAACAAGGAAAAGAACAAGACGTTAGAAAATCTTGAAAAAGAGGTGAGCGAGCTATGTCAAAAGAAGAAGCCTGCAGTAGCTGATCACGAAGCCGCATTGGATGATAATGACGCGCACAAGATTGTTCCAGAAGAAGTTATGAAGAACAAAAGCATCGCATGCGACGAGAAGCAGCTGCAACTTATGGTGGCAAATGCAGTCAAAATGCATACGGGTGGAAACTCCTCCAGCGGTCCGTGCTATATCAAACCATACACAAGAAGAATCGATGGATTGCGCATGCCCGTGGGTTATCAACCTCCCGAGTTCCAGCAATTCGATGGCAATGGCAATCCAAAGCAACACATTGCTCACTTCGTGGAGACATGCAGTAACGCAGGAACCGAGGGTGATTTGTTGGTGAAGCAATTCGTACGCTCGTTAAAGGACATCGCATTCGACTGGTATACGGACTTGGGCGCGGAATCCATCAACAGTTGGGACCAAATGCAGCAAGAGTTTTTGAACAGATTCTACAACGCAAGACGCATTGTCAGCATGAGCGAATTGGCGAGCATTAAGCAACAGGATGACGAGCCTGTTGTGGACTACATCAACCGTTGGCGTGCACTAAGTCTTGAATGCAAAGATCGCATCAGCGAAACTTCAGCTGTGGAGATGTGCATCGATGGGATGAACTACGTACTTCTTTACATCCTCAAAGGAATAAAGCCAAGAAGCTTCCAGGAATTGACAACGCGTGCTCATGACATGGAAATAATTGTCAAAAGGCACGAAAATACTCACTCGTCATACTCAAAGGCGTCCGTTGAGGAGGATTCAAACATTGACAACGTCGACGAAAACGCACATGAAGAGGTACTGACTATAAGCACCAGTAGTTGCTCGACGAAGCCTAAGGTGAACATAAAGAAAGATGTTGCTGCAAAAGACTCCAAATGTAAGAAGCTAACTCACAAGGAACTACAAGTAAAGAAGTACTCCTTTCCAGACTCCGACTTGCCAAGTATGCTGGATGACTTGTTGGAGAAGAAGATCATTAAGCAGCGCACCTAAGCACCCTAAAGAAGAACCGATCACGAGATTGTCCAATGACGGAAAGATCCTCCTCGACGTAAACGATGCAATAGAAGCACATCAAAATTCGGCGAGGGCATGTCCTAAACCACTTCACAAATGCAGCATTCAGTTTGGTAGCTTTACGCCGATAGAAGTATGGATGCAAAAATGGCCAATGCAGACAAAGCTAACAAAGGAGACTTCTGGCAGCATGTCACAAAACATTCAAGATGTAGGATGGACTACAATCACACGAAAAAAGCCAAGAAAGCAGCTGTCACAAACGCCGAACACACTTGGGGGCAGGAAGAAGCCATGTCACCCTAAGAAGAAAAGGCCAAAGAAAGTTACCCCGCAGCTTGCGTCTCTCTCGAATCACTCGCAACTAGACTCTCCACCTCCAAGTACTTTAGAAGACTTCTTCCCAAAAGGTTTCTTCAATAAAGTCCCTCGCAAAGACACCTCAGAAGAATGCTCCTAAGCAAGAGCCTAAACTGCGTACGCTCCTAAGCAAGAGCATAAACTGCAACGCTCCTAAGCAAGAGCTTAAACTGCAAAGCTCCTAAGCAAGAGCTTAAACTGCAATGCTCCTAAGCAAGAGCATAAACTGCACAACTTCCTGAGTAAGAGCCTAAACTGCCCAAACCTCCTAAGCAAGAGCATAAACTGCAACGCTCCTAAGCAAGAGTTTAAACTGCAATGCTTCTAAGCAAGAGCATAAACTGCACAACTTCCTAAGCAAGAGCTTAAACTGCCCAAACCTCCTAAGCAAGAGCATAAACTGCAACCTCCTGAGTAAGAGCCTAAACTGCCCAAACCTCCTGAGTAAGAGCCTAAACTGCCCAAACCTCCTAAGCAAAAGCTTAAACTGCACATTTCCTGAGCAAGAGCTTAAACTGCCCGAAACTCCTATGCAAGAGAATAAACAGCTTACAATCGAACTACGCAGGCTTGATCTTGTGAATCTTTGCAAGTACGTAGGCAACTTGATCAAACATTCGAGTGCAGCCACCATTAAACACACAAAAAAAGCTCCTGGCCCGCACGAGTAAAAACTGTGAACGGCTCAAAAAAAACTTGATCGTCAATACTAATGGCATACACGTCTGTGGTTGGATCACCAGTGCTTCCACTTGCATAATCAAAACCCGCGGTTGTCATAACACTGGCAGTAGCAAGGCAAATGTCAACTTTAACTCCAGCGATTGCAGCGCCGTGTCATCATCTACAGTAGTTGTTGCAGCTCAGCGCCAGCAGTAGCAGTTGCAGCACATCATCAGCGGTAGCAGTTGCATCACATCGTCAGCGTTAGCGGTTGCAGCACATCGTCAGCGGTAGCGGTTGCAGTACATCCTCAGCGGTAGCGGTTGCAGGACAAGCGTCAACTCGAACTTCATCATCGGTAGGAATCAACTTCAACCTCAGGATTGTGAGCAAAGAAACAATATCAACTTTATCGCGAGCGAGGGTCAGCAACTCTGACAACATCAACTTTATCACAAACGATGTTCTTCGTTGATAACGTCCACCGCGGGAGTATGTGCTGGGGGGTACCGTTGCTTAAAAAGCATCAAGATCCCCAGCTTCCCAACGATGGTCTTCGCTGACAAGCATCCACCGCGGGAGTATGTGCTGGGGGGTACCGCTACTTAAAAAGCATCAAGATCCCCAGCTTCCCAACGATGGTCTTCGCTGACAAGCATCCACCGCGGGAGTATGTGCTGGGGGGTACCGCTGCTTAAAAAGCATCAAGATCCCCAGCTTCCCAACGATGGTCTTCGCTGACAAGCATCCACCGCGGGAGTATGTGCTGGGGGTACCGCTGCTTAAAAAGCATCAAGATCCCCAGCTTCCCAACGATGGTCTTCGCTGACAAGCATCCACCGCGGGAGTATGTGCTGGGGGTACCGCTGCTTAAAAAGCATCAAGATCCCCAGCCTCCCAACGATGTTATTGTCAAAAAATTCTTGATCACCTTGCATAAACGTGAACAAATACACACGCGCAAACTTCACAACTATAATACATATCATCAGCAATATATGTGTATGAAGAAAGGAGTACTCGACAAGCTACCTTGTGTTCGGAAATAGATCTGGGGGTTACAACTTAGACTTTGATTGTACGCCGAATCAAATTACTACATCACACTTTGAAGAAGAATAAAAAAAACTAGCAAACAGCATTATGCGAGCTAAAAATCAGCAAATTCCAAACAAAAGCAAGATAAAAGAAAAGTGAGGATGGGAAGCTTATTCACTTGTATGAAAAAATCCAAAGCTCATCAAATCCCACTCATCTTGATTTTGATGCCCCCCAGAATTTAAACGACTGTTGGTTCAGTAAGCATAGATTGACAAATTGACAAACTCAGAATTGGAACATCACAAATAAGTCAGCCATCAACGCTTAGTCTAAAAAACATAAAACAAGGATGGCTAGCCTGAGAAAACAAAAAGGAAAACAGCATGCTCGGCCAACTCTATAACAACAAAACACAAGAAAATTGATAAACAATAGATAAGGATGCATCAGCAAGGTGCAACATATAGAGCTGTTATGCAATCTGTCAACAAAACCAATGTGAGAACGCATCATTCAGCAACGAAAATAAAGAGAAACCAGTAGCAATGTTAAAAGTAACACCGAAGGAAGTTTTATGACACAAATCCAGAATGAGCATGAAATCACCTCGGGATACGCTGTCAAAATAAATATACACAGCTGGAAGACAACAAATCAAACAATTTTGAAAGCATAGAAAGTCAGCAATCCTACAACTAAAGATGAAATCAGCAGACAACTCCCGCCTTCGTAGCAGTCCGGTTGAAGTCTGCG
Source organism: Sedum album (assembly GCA_006409495.1). Classification (NCBI taxonomy): domain Eukaryota; kingdom Viridiplantae; phylum Streptophyta; class Magnoliopsida; order Saxifragales; family Crassulaceae; genus Sedum; species Sedum album. The sequence continues at coordinate 27,759 of QZGG01000373.1, forward strand.
CAAAAAAAAAAAACGTGAGCAACTATATAACATTGCAAAAGGTTAAAGTTATAATACCTCTTCATGGCACGTGAGCAAATTGTTACATGACAAACTTAGGCACCATCAGCTTGAGACAAGTAGCATATGGCGCTGGGAATTGAGCCACTGCACACCGAAAAGCATGATTAAATAGACATAAAAATAAGGGAATATATTAAAACTCAGATGGACTATGAGGCTGCATGTAGCAGGAGGTTGCTGGCCGAGACATTATTGTGATTCTCCTCACTGTGACAATTCCCAACAACAAGATTGAAAGAATATATATACTTGAGTTGCAAATTATAGCGCACAAGGGCAGACGCTTTGGGCACTAAAACGATGGAAACATGACCGCTTCAAGTGAGATGATATAAATTTATAGAAGCAAGCAACCTAGCTTAAACCTAAATTCGTCATTATCACAAAGGAAACGTGAATAAAATTATCTAGTGGACATTGAGCTGCCAAATAATGTTTAATTCTAGATAACAACAAAACAAGGTTGCCAAAAAAACGGCATATTGAAAATTGCGCAAAGCTAGAGCCGAATTAGGCAGCGGCTATAAAAAAACACACGATACTTGGGCCGAATCGATTCAAAGTTTTTAATTGTGCTCTTTTTTTGGTTAAGAAAACAAAGGATCGAATGAAATACAAAAAGTCAATTTGACACGCTGCTGACTTGCATTACTCGTCAAGTTGGATAACAACGGAGTATAAAAGATTCTGCAATCGTCTTACGATGAATTTGACACGTGCTTGCCCTTATTCCCACCGTAAAGAAAGGGATCATTACGACAAGTAATGACAAAGTCAAATCAGTACTCGCCAAGTTGGATAACAACAGAGTATAAAACATCTTGTAATCGTCTTACGATTAATTTGACATATGCGTACCCTTATTCTCGCAAGTAAACAAATCTGGACCCTGTCACTGACAACAATCAATTGTTGCCAATAACACGGTCCAGAGGGGGTAATTTGTAGGCATTAAAAATTTATTAAAATGCTAAAAATAAAAGGAAATAATTATTTTGAATTAATAATAAATTTTAATTCAATTTAATTATTTTGAACCTCGTTGGGCCATTGGGCCACAAACAAGCCTGCAAATCAAGCCCAGTCCAGTAGGGATTTTCCTCTATAAATAGAGTGTCCCTTGTTCATTTGAAAGGATCCAGAAAATTCATAAAGAAAACTTCTCTGAGAAATCTCGGCTTACGCAGTCAACAAGTGCACAAACGCACCGTCTGCCAAAGCAAAGTAACTCAGCACGTGTAGTCAACAAGTACACAAAACGTACCGCCTGCCAAAGCTATACAAAGCATCTTAGCTTATCGCAGTCAACAAGTGCATACAACGCACCGCCTGCTACAACTATCCAAAGAAGTCAAGCGCTTACGTGAGACTCAAGTCATCGCGACCCTCACTAGCGCTACAGACAAGTTGCTTACACATAATTCCTAGAGAAAACCTTAGCTGCAAGCAGTCATCAAGTACACAAATTGTACCGCCTGCTAGTGCTATTCAAACGCTGAAGTGAGAACAAAGTCATCGCGACCCTCGCTTACGCAACATAACAGCTGTCTACGCGTGTCACTCAAGTTACTAACGCGCGTGCTACAGAAAACCTAAAACAACTCTTCACAACAATCATCCCTCCAAGCAGTCAACAAGCACACTAAAATCGTGCCGCCTGCTGAAGGAACAAATAACTTTCAAGAGAGATTAAGTCATCGCGACCCCTCAAGAAGAACAAGTTTGCTACGTGGAAACACGCGAAGCATATCTCAACTGCGCACACTGATCAAGTGGACAACACAGTAATCAGTCTATTACGTAGTAGAATCAGAGGAGAAATAGAGATTGTACACAAAAACTTTCTGAAATCAATAAAATAAATCATTTGTCCACTATTTTGTATTTATACGAAATATTGTGTTTACAGAATCGTAAAAGAAGCGATTGAAACAAGCACGTTGAAGGTCTTGGATTTGGTCGAGTGTTTAAGTAACTGCTACTAGTATGGATTTTTATGGTTGTAAAGTGTGTGTTGTCCGCATGTTTCTATTCCTTAGTTTGGAACTTGACTTTTTGGTTAGTCATGATGGGTTGATTTTTGTGTTCGGTTTGAGATCGATGTTCTCGACTCACAAACTGGTCGATTATCACAACTTTTTATTACAAAATATGGTATGATTTATGAATCATAATTCATGAACCATAAAGCATTAAATAATGAACCAAAAAAGAATTTTGAGGGATGTATTTATTAAAACCCTAACAAAAAAGCAATTGTGTACCAATTTTAAAAATTTAAAAACGCGCAAGCATGTTTACCTCCAAAAATAAAATGATTTATAATAATAATATTATTGTTATTGTTATCTTTGTTAACTATATAGTGTCTTTATCAATTGTTTGACCCAAGTTTTGTTCCTTGACATCCGATGGCAATATCTTGCACATGCAAAATGGCATCCACGCATCATGTGTTACTTTGAATGCATTGGTGAAACCGGAGGAGAATCATTTCATTACCGGGCTTCATTTTGGGCTAATGAAACCAGTTAGGAAACAAATGAAAGACCCATCTGGAAGCCCAACATAGCCAAATGAAATAGTAAACCCTAGCAAGAAGTCAGCTGCGCTCTATAAATCCAACACATGTGTAACACGACATGAGAATGAATCCAGATTCTCTTTTTGTGTGTTTATTTCAATTTTGTTGGTTGCTAATTAGCAGGGGCTGTGTGTATCGGCGTTGTGCAGTCAATGTGCTTGTAAGTCGAAAGTATTCCCTGCGAAATCCGATTAGGGGCAGATGGGCAGTTGAGCTTCATATTCTCCATTGAAACATCTCAACAATCATCTTCCCCACATCCTTTATTTCAATCACAAATTCTTACTTTTGTTGATTTTATTCGATAGTCAATCATACTCATTTATTTCCCAGTGAATCGGTAAAGCTTGAATTCAATTTATTGTCACATCTCTTTTGTGAATGAATTTTGGTTTTTGTAGTATTTGAAAAAATATTCATAGAACAAATATTTTTATTTTTTTCATGGTACAGTGTTTTTGAACAACTTACATTACTATAATACAAAACAAAATTGATTACATATATTTTAGGGCATCTGCACTGGTTGTAAATTTGAGAACGCTCTACCTCGAATTGAGAACGTTCTCGGTGATTTTGGACGCACCGGTTTAGAGAAATATCCCAAAGAGATAGAACGATCTCAGAGCCGATCTCGTCTGGATTGTCTTGGAGAACGTCCTCAAACTCTCAATCAGACTCGAATCGGAAGTTAGACGTCGCGGGCTGCTTCATCCTCGCTTCAATCGTTGGCGTTCTTTTGGTATTTAAGGTCGGGAGCGTTAATCTTAATTTGTTAATATCTTTAATTGCTTAATTAATCATTAAACTTGATTAAAAATAAAATTAAAATTCAAAATTTAGATTCAAGGTTGAACCTTTATAAATAAATAAACACCAAAAAAATAATTTATAAAAATATAAATTATTATAATATTGTGAATAGTAATAGAAATATCTCATTGAGACATTGATGGGTGCATAAACTGTATAAATTGCTTCTCGAGAAATTTCTCAACGAGATAGAAATTCCGCAACGGGTGCGGATGCCCTTATTCACGCTCATTATCGGTTTTAATATTACTAGTCCTCGACTGTGCATATTGAGTTGGGATGTAATATACAGTCCACATAATTTGAAGATGAATTGAAGAATGAGAAAAGAAAAATGCTTGAATATTATAAAAGACTATTAATTTTTTTTCTCAATTTTAAAAACACTAAATTATGCCCTAAAACCAAAAATACAAAAAATCTCCGGTCCACATAATTATCAATATCCTCATTGTTAACAAATTGAAAAAATAAAAATTGAGTTGAAGAAGAAGAAAATAGAAAACGAACATACAATGTAATTCAGTGGAGGAAGATGCGGAACGACGGTTGAAGAATACAATGTAATCTCCGCTCCACATAATCATCAATATCCTCTTGTTTTAGGATTTAGTGTATGCTTATACCATTTTATTTTTCATTATTTTGTGTAAGGTTTATTTGTTAATGAAAGGGTAAATTCGGAAACTGAACTGTGGCTTCAATAATCGTCAATTAGGATCATTGTTTTCACGGCGCCTCGACAAGTCACGGCGCTAACCTACCGCCAAGCCGCCTAGTCGATATGGCGAAAAACTAGTCGTTACATGGCGATACGGCGTTTTAAATACTCGATGTGTAAAAATACATTTATTTAACTTGAAATAATATTGATACTTTATAAAATACAACATATTTTATAACCTTTTGTTAACAAGTGATTTATAATTATCTTTTCAATTTTATTCTCGTTTAATAACTAATTAAGCATCTAGTGACTAGTGTTACTTGTAAATAAACTATGCTTTGTAATTTATTAAACTTTTAATTTTTAGTAGTGGTTTAGGGATGCATTTGTTAAATAAGGTTAGAAACAGTTATTTTTTGTTTTTTCTAAAACAGTGATTAAAGTATAATTTTTATATTCTTTTCTTTCAATGAAACCCTAACTCCTGCATGATTCGGCGGCAGCGAGCAGGGGGTTCAAAATTACCCTAAATCGGCAGCGGCGGGTGGCGTTACAAAACAATCCCAAATCCGGCGGCGGCGGGCGGGGCGTCATCCCAAATCAGCGGCGGCGGGCGGGACTTCAAAGCTATTCCGATTCGGCGAGAAGTCATGGCGATAGATCTTCATGGCGTCCGATTTGGATCTCCGAAAATCGCCGGGACGACTTGGCGGCGCCTAGTCGACGACTAGGCGACGCCGTGAAAACAATGATTAGGATGCTTGCGTTTTAAATATAGTAGAGATTTTTTGAATATGTAATCAAACTTTTATATGAATGCTTCATGTCTAAAAGGCATTAATCAAACCTTTATACGAATACTTAGATAAAATCAAACCTTTGTACGAATATTTAATCAAACTTGACTCGTTTATTTATTTTTAATTTATGAGTAATTGGAATAAATCCAAAGAAAATACAAGAAAGAGGACAAGAAACGCATCTAGCCTGACCCAAGACTGGTAGCTTGAATCGAAATTTGACTACAGAATTGAATGTCATTTGCCTCCCTCGAATCTAATTCATAGAACATAAAATCTATAAAACCATCTTCCTAAAATTGAGAGTCAAATTGGAAATATTTGTAGAAGACGTCGAACATTAGTTGGAGCTGGCAATCCACATGCATACCAACCAAATTCAAGAGTTAATTCACCAGCTTCTAAAACACATGTAGCACTCGGCCTCATCAGAAAGGTAAAGTTGTTTGCTTCATCACAATGTGATAGTAGCACATTTCATCCCAAGGTCGGTTGATCCAAAATGAATAGGCACAAGTTTCATGATCGAAGCTGTAACTTGGAAAGTGGAAACATTGAAAGCAACTTATCAAATGACGCCATGACTTGAAATAAGAAGCTCGTCGACTGTAATTGCAATCTTAAAGATGACTGGTTGAACTTGAAGGACAGAGTGACAACTGAACTAAGATGAAGCTAAAATAACAAACTTGAAAGAAAGAAAGAAAAAAAGGTCACGTATCACGAATGGCTAGAGAGAAGTAAAGTTTCTTGTTATTAGCGTTAATTAAAATCGTTTCTTGGCCGGACTTCTGCTCGAAAATAATGGCTTGAGTACGTTGTTTTTACAAACCATTCAAAAAAACTTATAATTTTATTTTATTTCAGGTAAAATTTAATTATATAATGTGTTATTTATGAAGCTACCCAATTTTTTTAAAATTTTATTTCATGGGAAAAAATTCTCTATTAAATTAAATTTCAATATTTTTAAAAAATGAGGACATTGAATAAGGAGAAATCGAAAAATAAGTACCACCCTGTAGTAGCAACATAAAAACTTCTAATTATGAAAGAATCAATTCAACCTTATGCCCTTCACATCATCGTCATTAGGTTCTGTATGTTTCTTACAATCTCAAATATTGTAATAACATTTTCATTGGATAGTCAATAATTAAACATATGAAGGGACATTCCTAATTACTCCCGCGCTCTACTATTATTGTGTTCGTTTAGTTTTTGGGTATCCTATTTATCATTCACGTTCTTATAAATGAACATTCTCATTTTTCATTCCTTCCATTAAACACACATGTCCCTAATAATGAACTAAGTGTTATAAATACACACTAATGATAGTTGTATGACTTTTGAGTTTCATGACATTTCATATTCTTTGTAATGCCTATATAAAGGCTTTGTATTATGTGAAAAGATTAATAAGAAAAACCTCTATACTTTGTCCCTCACATCTCTATTTGTCTATATTCTTTCTTTATATTTTTTTCATATTATACTACGTTATCAGCAGGAATTGCTCAAGATGAGAGGTTAAGGTAAGTGATTGGTAATGGATGTGATGTTGACATCAATTGAGTCATGTTTTGATAAATCCAGATTTGTAAAACTATTTTTTTATCATCTTATTTTTTCTCATTTTACAGCAGTGTTGTGTATTGACGTGCAAATTTAGGGTAGTATTATGGGAACACTTATCCTAGTCACGCATCAAACACATTTATAAATCGAGTGACCTCGAGTCGAACCCAAGAGAAGAGGTGATATTTAACTAATTAAGAATTACCTAGGTTTGCTTAACATAAAAGGATTAGGAGATTGGTAAGATAAAGTTTGATTGGTTTTAATAACAAGAAAGAAAAGTGATCAAGGACTTCTACTTCACCCCTAGGATATAGGAGAGTTAACACACTCAATTCCCTAGCACAAATCACAATTAGTTTGAATTCTTATGGCTACGCATCATCCTTCCAATGTTCAACTCTCGTTCCAACTCTTGGAGATTAGATGACCGCGCTAAAAGATTTCAATTCTCAAGCTCTTGCTCTATTGAATCACATGGAATTTAAGTGCAAATCAATCTCAAGCTCTCGCTCTATTGGAAAGGCACTCAAACTCAACATCAAACCTAGCCTATCACTAAGAGGAATTGTCGCTCTCGCACACAATTAACTCTCAAAGCAACATTGATTAATATAGTTACTAACATCCTAAGGTTCAATCGTCATCAAATCATAAGGATTAATTCACTTTGACACACTTAGGCATTTCGTCAAACACTTGGCATGCATCGTTATGAACAAGTAACTAAAACAATTAAGATTCAACTAAAATGTAATTCAAATGCGTAGAAAGAGTATACAAACATCATCCAAATCCTAGGGGATCCATATGATCCTCAATCACATGAACAACTACTCTAACATGACTACAAATGCACACAAAGTATTCAAAATGTAAATCAACAACATAATAATGGAAGTAAAGATAGAAAAGCTTAGGAGATGTTGATGATCTTCAATTCTTCAAGCTTTCCTCCTCGTTGATCTCTTGGACTTCTTTAGATGTTAGAGTATTTGAACTTCCAAGGATCCCTCCAAAAATGTTTGAGGAATCTATTTATACTTCGGAGCAAAAACTGCCTTTTTAGACTTGCTCGGGAGAGCAAAAATTGCCTTTTTGAATATATCCTAAAATAAGCATAAGAAGTATCAATTCTTTCACATTTAATCGAAAACAAACAAGAATCAAAGGTAGGATGCGTTCAAATGTTAGTATATTTGCACGCTATCAAACACCCCACACTTAATCCTTGTTCGTCCCGAACAAGTAAGCGCATATAAGATGAAGTATGAATGCTCAAAATATATGGAAGTGTCAATGAGCTAGCAATTCATAAGGATGTGAAGATCATGCAACAATCATCCTAGCATTCTAACTCTAAATCCTAAGGAAATAAAATGCAAGTTAACACTACTCCTAACTCACTTTCGTAGGCATCACGGATGCATTTAGCGTATGCATCAAGCCTTTAAACCCCTAGGCTGCCCTAGTGGACGAGTTATAGTCTCGTGAGAGTTTTCCAAGAGGGAGTACTCACAAATCCCGTTCACAATCATCCATTAAACAATGCACACACAATTGTTTTGCTAAGCAAGAGTTTGTCATTTTAATGCTCAAAAAATATGGAATGTGCAATTTACTCATGTCACATAATTTCAAGAATCATGTCATTCTTCACGTGCAAACATTCAAAGCCTTGACATCTTAACTAGCAATCACCAAATTCACCGTTTTACTACATTTCAATGCATAAATCATAAAGAGGAGTTTAGCACACATAATGGATCATCTAGTCAATCACTATGCTTGCAAGGGCAAGTCCATAAGCTCATGACTTAAACTCATTCTCAAGTTTTAGGCTAAACACCATAATCCATAAGAGAAGAGGAGTTTAGACGATCAAAATGATGAATCATGCATAGAATTCTTACTTGCTTATGCATATAATGCAAAAGATCATCCTTTAATCTAATCAATCAAGCAAAGTGCACAAACTCAACTTGCAAGTGTGCTCTCAATATGCATAGAAGGCATAAGGTCAAGAATTAGTGGGAATTACATTCTAGCTTCTCTTTTATTTATTCAAAATATTTTTTTGCTATTCAAGTACTTTCGAGGGGGAAATTACCTTCCTAACCCCCGGCACTTGAATAATTTTTTTTGAGTTCATGCAAGTACTTTCGAGGGGGAACTTACCTTCCTAACCCCGGCACTTGCATAACTTTTTTCTCTTTTTTTTTTTTCTTGAGTAAGCTTTTGGTGTCAACCCCACACTTAAAACTTGGCAATATGTCTAATAGCAATAATCAAGCATATAAGCAAGCAAAGTCAATACATAAGCTATGAAATTAAACTAAAGTCACCTAAGAGCAAGCAAGAAACTCTATGATACTTCATGCTTTTTTTGTATATGCTACCTTATCCTCCTTATTAATTATGCAATGAAAGAGCATGTTAATATCAAATGATTCAAGCTAGTATAGATGTCAATTCATGAGAACGTTGCAATAGTTAAGAACTTCAATCATCTTAAATCATTATGATCAATGAGAAAACTTCACGATCCACAGTCACATGTGATATTCAGAAGTGTATTCTTAAACTTAGCACTTATTTTTCAAGTTTTCTTCAAAAATATAGGATGAAAGTGATGTAAAGCAAGTGTCAATGCCCATGTATATTTAAGTAATGATGAATGTGAAAAGTGAAGTATGTACTTAAAATTTTACTTAATCCCTAAGCAATCAAGTAAAGCATAAGAGAAGGGTAAAGAAACTTCTCTCGTGTGAAGGAAGACTAGTATGCTCCTCATCATTTGCTCCATAAGCTTTCCCCTTAAGTATGCTTGGTTGTGGCACAACCCTAAACTCACAAAGATGTCAAGATAGTGAAATAAAAGTGAGTCTATTAGTCAATCATAAAACCAAGCCAAACCAAGCATATATAATGAGATATGAAGTTATCCAACTTATAAAGTATCAATGATAACATGAAGCACAAAGCTTGAATAACTCCAATAGAAACACACAAAAGAGTAGCAAGTTCAACTCACAAAATGTTACTAAGTCATTACAAACAAGAGTTAAGCAAGCAAGAGAGCCAAATCCCGGAGATAGAAAATTTCATGCCTCAAAGTGAAATTTCAGAAAAATTTTAAGTCCTAGGCAAGTTAAAACATTCTACCTTAGGCAAGATATCACCCCATACTTAGCTAAAATTATATAGGCAACAAGTCACACGAGCTAAGTGCACATCTACTCAAGTAGCAATCAATTCTATCAACTTAGACTTAGGGGCAAACATAATCACACAATCAATTAATCACCGATCATTCAATCAAATTAAGAATAGGGAGCAAGACACTTACTAGCCTAGTTTAACGTCTTGGCTAAGACTTAGCCGAAGCTTTTCCATAAGAAACACACTTAGTGAGTCCTTTGCTAGGATCCCTCACTAAGTGGTGCAAGATAATGCTCAAGGACTCCTCACATCTTTGTAAGGAGTGAGTGATGGGTCACCACGCTTAGGAATTTGCATTGTTTATGCGGATTTCTCATTAATCTTTTCTTTTGTTGGAGGCTTTGGTTCTTGACTCTTTCCAATATTAGCATTGCCTCCAACTATACCATCCTTCACCTTAGACAATTCCTTTGTCTTCTTAGCTCTTCTTCTAGCTCTTGGACTCTTACGCTTTCTTCTTTTTCTTCGCCTTTTTCTTCTTTTCTTTGAGAGGGTTTCTACCTTAAGTATAGGCAATATATCATCCTTTCTTTCTTTTTCTCTTTCAAAGTATATTATTTGAGGCTTAAATATGTCCGTAGGTAAATCAACTTCGCACACTTCAAGCTTAGGAAGAGGTGGCTTCTTCTCCTTATCCGGATTTTGCTCAATTGACTTCTTTCTTTGTGTAGGAACCTCTTCCTCTTCTTCCAAAAGTGGCATGATTCCTTGTAGTGCTTTTTGAGGCTCCTTTACAACCTTTGAAGGTTGTTCTTGTTGAGGATCACTAAGATCTTGGTTCATGAAGTCAATGAATTTACAAATTTCCACTTGTTCATGTGTAGGGTTTAGGGCTTGTTGTGCTAGTTGTCTTTCGAGCTCCAAGGTATACTCATATAATTCATCGAATCTTTTCTCCATCTTTTCAAACATGAGTAAATTATCCTTTTGGAATTGAGCTTGGTTTGCCACCATTTGTTCCATTAATGCAAGAAGAGCGGTTTCTTCTTGGCTTCGACTTTGTTGAGCTTGTGGTGGCACTTCTCATCATAGTTGTAAGGTGAATAGGGTGGATGGTAATCTTCGTACTCTTCATGGGAGTTGTGTTCCTATATCATTGAATTCCGATTGAGGAACATATGATCTTCTTCATTGTATCCCATGTTGTCCATATCTTCATGATAATCTCCATAAGTATTCCTTTGATCATATGGACAACAGTACTCATTATGGCCAAAGTTATGGCAAATGCCACATTCCCTATGTGAATTCCACATGTTGTAATAAGGGAATGATGTAGGTATAAGAATAAAGAAGGCGGTTGAGGGAGGGGGGTGGTTGATGCAAGAACTTGCTTTTGTACTTTCCTTGCTTAAGGTCTCGCCGACTTTCAATCCACCTATCAAGCAATCAAAAGAAAGCAAGGTAGGTAAAGAATATCACAAAACAAGCAAGATATCACACTCAAACAAGCAATTACAAAAACTAAAAAGAAAATAGAGTGAATTAAGCAAACAAAAGTAAAACTAAACTAGAAAACTATCTAAGAACTCTTCCCGGCAACGGCGCCATTTTGACGTGCAGTTTAGGGTAGTATTATGGGAAACACTTATCCTAGTCACGCATCAAACACATTTATAAATCGAGTGACCTCGAGTCGAACCCAAGAGAAGAGGTGATAGTTAACTAATTAAGAATTACCTAAGTTTGCTTAACATAAAAGGATTGGGGATTGTAGATTAAAGTTGATTGGTTTTAATAACAAGAAAGAAAAGTGATCAAGGACTTCTACTTCACCCCTAGGATATAGGAGAGTTAACACACTCAATTTACTAGCACAAATCACAATTAGTTTGAATTCTTATGGCTACGCATCATCCTTCCAAGTTCAACTCTCGTTCCATCCTTGGAGATTAGATGACGCGCTAAAAGGTTTCAATTCTCAAGCTCTCGCTCTATTGAATCACATGGAATTCAAGTGCACAACCTCAAGCTCTCGCTCTATTGGAAAGGCACTCAAACTCAACATCAAACCTAGCCTATCACTAAGAGGAATTGTCGCTCTCGCGCACACAATTAACTCTCAAAGCAACATTGATATAGTTACTAACATCCTAGGGTTCAATCGTCATCAAATCATAGGAAGTTAATTCACTTTGACACACTTAGGCATTTCGTCAAACACTTGGCATGCATCATTATGAACAAGTAACTACAACAATTAAGATTCAACTAAAATGTAATTCAAATGCATAGAAAGAGTATACAAACATCATCCAAATCCTAGGGGATCCATATGATCCCCAATCACATGAACAACTACTCTAACATGACTACAAATGTACACAAAGTATTCAAAATGTAAATCAACAACATAATAATGGAAGTAAAGATAGAAAAGCTTAGGAGATGTTGATGATCTTCAATTCTTCAAGCTTTCCTCCTCTTTGATCTCTTGGACTTCTTTAGATGTTAGAGTATTTGAACTTTCAAGGATCCCTCCAAAAATGGTTGAGGAATCTATTTATACTTCAGAGCAAAAACTGCCTTTTTAGACTTGCTCGGGAGAGCAAAGTTCTTGCTGTCTTTGGGTTGTCCAGGAGAGTAAAAAAGTTGCTCGGGAGAGCAAATATTTACTCGGGAGAGTAAAAACTCAGAGATAGAAATTTCAGATTTTTTCTTAAGGGTGAAATTTTGCTCGGGAGAGCAAAATTTCTGCTCGGGGAGAGGAAAATCCACTGAGTTTTTGTGTATCAAAGTTGACAACTTGCTCGGCCTAGCAAAGTTTACTCGGGAGAGCAGAATTTCAGAGTTAGAAAATTCAGATTGCTTGCTAGGAGGGAAATTCTGCTCGGGGGAGCGAAATTTCTACTCGGGAGAGCAAACCTCTTTGGCTCTTTTTCTGCACTTTGATCCCCATTTTTGCTCTATTTTTCACTTGATAGCTCCATGGTTATACTTCTTGAATATATCCTAAAATAAGCATAAGAAGTATCAGTTCTTTCACATTTAATCAAAAACAAACAAGAATCAAAGGTAGGATGCGTTCAACTGTTAGTATATTTGCACGCTATCATGTATACATCAATTTATCCTTTGGTTCCCCCGAAGTGGAATCATAAGAAAGTGTTTTTTAGTGATAATGATTGATTCACTCGAAGTTAAATCGCATATATATGTAATTTGATTCCCTTGAAGAGGAATAGGAAGAAGAAAAAAAGTTGCACTCGAAGTGCTACATAATTATGTAAATTTTGTGCAACTTGATTCCCCCGTAGTGGAATCGTAGACATAAAATTTAATAATATTTTACCGTTTGATTCACCTAAAGTGAAATCAATTAAAGTGAAATCAATCATATGCAATCGTTTAGCCAAGATTGATTCTCTAGAAGTGGAATCATCACCAATTACTTGATTACATGTAATTCTAATGAAGTGCAATTTATTAAAGTTAAATTCCCCTAAAACGGAATCAGTACGTTTTATTTATTTGAGATTTAATTATCCTCAAGCACAATAAACAGGTAACACCTGAAGTGATTACCTACAATTAATGTTGTAATATTCTACTAAAGTGGAGTCATGTACTTGTCTATTATATTTCCCCGAAGTGAGATACATATGTAACACCAGAAGTGCATATGCGATTTAAATTTTTGTTATAATTTTTTATCATCTCCAGAAGTGGGTGTAATTAGTTTATATGTATTTGTTCTCCTGAAGTAGACATATATATATATATTATTTTTGTGTTACTATTCAAAATAAAAATGTATACATGTATTTCCAGAAGAAAATGCATGTACATTATATTCTTATGTATCTCCTGAAGTGTATATATGTTACACTATATTTCATTCTTAATACAAAGGATGAAAATGCATTTGAAATAGATACAAGATCATTCCTCAAAAAGATGTATATTGAAATTAACTCCTGAAGAGTATGTATATATATTTCACTCCTGGAGAGTATGTATCTATGTTTCACTCCTGAAGAGATAAAAGAGATAAAGATTAAAATATTACTCCTAGAAGTGAGTATATTTTATTAATGTTGAAAACAACAAAGTAATTTAATATTTTCTATATATATACATTAACAAGATTGTAAATTTTTAAATGTTTTATGTTTATATTATCTTGTGATTCAAGTGAAAGTTATATACTCCTGAAGAGTGAATGTATTATCTTACAAGTCGATAAACGTCATGAGATCAATATGGTCATCGCTCCAGAAGAGTGGTATATGTCTCTTGAAATGGATGAATGTAAATATATTATTTCAAGTATAAATTTGTATAATACATTTATTCTTGAAGAGTAATATGTATACTTTGAAATCCTTGTAAGTAATACATTACTCCTTGAAGAGAGTGAAAATGAGATAACCATTTGAAATGCATAATGAGAAATCACAGTGCTTCTATCAGTAACCGGAAGTTTAGTGGATACTAATTCTCTTTCTTTGTGGCAAGTTTGAGTCAATCACCCGATGAACTGATGATCCGAAAGATCACCGAAAGTTCACATGAACACCCACTTAAGAACCTGCAGTTCTTCTCAAATGGTGACTCGGCATGTAAACTTGACAAATTTATATGGATTGTTTATAATAAAAGTAAACGCAAATCTCTTAAGTTCCCTGAAGGAACCACAAATGTGAACTCATTATCTAGTTAAGCCAATTAAATAATTTCGCTAGACTATGTACAGAAATTATACTAAAGTTTAAATTCGAATTTATCATCTGGTTGAATGAGTATTAGTAGTTCATATAACATCGCATATTGACCCAATGGAGTCATGAATATTGCGAATAAATATTGGAACTATTATATAATCAAGTAAACTTCCTTAGATTTTGAGAAATACAACTTCAAAATCAAGGATTTTACTTGACTCATGTCAACTATAAAATGAATATTTTTCACAAGTATCTCCAGTAGAGAACTTGAAATTATGTGCAATGAATGTTCACATTCTTCCTCCACAATATTTAATTTAAGACCACAAAGAGGGTTGGAAATCATGTGGGGTTTGAGTCCTCACCAATCATCTAATATCAAGAGCGAATTAATTTGGAGCTCGGTATTGTGATTGTTAATTTGATGATTCAAAATTTCCAACTTAGGGGGAGATGAAAATGAGATAGTTACATGAGTTCATAAATAAAGGAAAACTCCAAAAGAGATTTCTTTTGACGAGGAAATGAACAAAGATATTGACGATAATTTGATATATCGCCAACACCAGTGTTTGATAATTGATGAAGATGATCATGATCCCAAAACATATATCGATGTCAAAGTAACTGAAAGAGATGGATACTTTAAGTAAATTAATATCGTTTGTTTGGACCTGAAGCTCCAATATACGAAGTGTAAACCAGTAAGCTTTGGGTGGGTGTTCACACAAATGTTTGAATATAAGAAAGCTATATGGTACAAAGTCAAACTGGTTGCACGGAATTTTACTCAAAAGTTTAGAGTGAATTTCAGAAAAACTATTCACCAGTAGTTGAGTAACGCATTATTTTTAGTCACTTAATTTTTGAGACATATAATGCATCTTTTGGATATGATAAATGCATATATGCATTCGCAGATAAGAAATTCCTAAAGGATTAATAAATGCGCAAATCATTACATCAAAACTCAAAATACGTCTATGAACGTTAAGTTGAGGGGGAGTGTTATGATTGTACTCATTTTCTCTCCCTTTGTTTTTATCCCACCGGGTTTTGGAAAAGGATTTAACGAGACAATTTATACACTCAGACAAACGATTTCTTTCCCCTATATAATAGGTCCTGAAGTACCATATCATGAAGAATCTAGTATCAAGTTAAGCAAATGTTAATTTGAGGGAGAGACTTATATCTGTATTCTTTTTCCCACATCTTGATTTTTCTCCCATTGGGTTTTTCCAAGACAAGGGTCTTAACGAGGCAGATCAAGAAAGTTTTAATTACTCAAGTCATCCAAAGTGGGAGTGTTATAAATACACACTAATGATAGTTGTATGAATTTTGAGTTTCATGACCTTTCATATTCTTTGTAATGCCTATATAAAGGCTTTGTATTATGTGAAAAGATTAATAAGAAAAACCTCTCTACTTTGTCCCTCACATCTCTATTTGTATATATTCGTTCTTTATATTTTCTTCATATCATAATACTAAGCAAATATTTCATTAGAAGAATCGGAAATCAAAGAATTATGATTTTTTTCAACAAGTCTCTAATCAGTGCGGAGAGGAGAAGGCAGTCCTAGACCGATGGAGAGGAGAAGACAGTCATAGATATGGGGGGGCAGTGGCGGAACCAGAGCTCTGAATTAGGGGGGCAAAATAAAAATATGAAAATGCATAAAATGACTAATTATAACCATACCTAATTAGGAATCGAAACCAACCCCTCCTCGATTTAAAACTAAGCCGACCCACTAGGCTATAATCTGCAGTTCAATATACATTAATAACAAAAATGTTAAAAACTAGCTTAAAAATAACCAAAACTAAAAGTATAAAAAATGGGATTCGATCCCAACCCTCCTAACAATCAGCCCAACCCAACTCCACTACGCTATACACGTCTTCATGCCCCGTTTTGATTTTACGTCTAGTATAAAATTTGGCAGGGTACTCGGCCCCCAAGCCCCCTGATTCCACCCCTGAGGGGGGTGTTCAAGTTGGAGAAGGGGCGGCTGTGGAAAAGAAGTAAAGAAGTGTTTTTAATATTATGGTTAAGTGATCGACGGCTCAAAGTGTTTCAATTTTATTGTTTTCATTCCCCTTTTTATTAGGAATGATGTGGTTAAAAGTGATTGGCTAACACAAATTCACTCATATGATAATCTCTACCCTTAATTCAATCCTTAATCTCAACCCTTAGATTAAACACTACAAAAATTATAATGAAATTAAATAAATCAGAAAATATAATATTCATACTTAGATTTTTGACATTTTTATTACTAATTTCAACCAAAATTGTAAACTAAAATTAAAATTTGCTATACGAAAAATATACAATTTAAATAAGTAACCATAGAAAAGAGATCAAGGAGGACATGCATTTATACGTAGGATAGCAGGACATTATCACAACCGTTGATTTCTAATAATCTAACGGATGAGATTGATAACCGTCTTTCTCAACCGCCCATGTATTTTGCATATTCAACTGCCTATTTAAACTAAAAATTAACTTAAACTCAACCGTCAGATCAATCAAAATCAATGATTGAGATAGTGTCCTTCCGTCTTACAAAAGTTATTTGTCCCTCTAGATCCTTACTCAGTAACCAAAATATGTGGTAGATATAAGTACATTACGGGAAAAAATCAAACAAAATATTCATACTCATAAATTATATTCTATACGTAGAAATTGTAACTATAATTAAAAATAATTACAGTCCGCATCTTTTACACTAAAATTTGTACATTAAAAATTAGGGGAAGTTCAACAAGGATAAATAAATATTAGTAAGACGGTGAGATGCAATCTTGATCATTGATTATCAATAATCCAACGGATGAGATTTAAACAAAAAATTAACCGCCAAATGCAACCGCCCGTGTTTTTTGCAAATCCAACCACTCAATTAATTAAAAACCAACCTTTATCTCAACCGTCAGATTAATCAAATCAACGGTTGAGATTTCATCCTTATGTCTCATAAATATTTATTGTCCTCCTAGAACATAACCCTTAAATATTACACATTACAAAATTGTAACCAAAATAAAATATAAGTACAATAAAAAGTTTATTTATTTTGATTAAAAGTAAGGATGTTAAAAATTGGAAAACACAACCCTAAACCTTATACACTATACCCTAAAACCTAAGTCCCAAACCCTGTGAATATTTAACTTTCCTCCTCAACCCTAAACCCTATACACTTAACCTTATACCCTAAAACCTAAACCCTATACCTTTTGAATTTAACTTTCCTCCTAAACCCTAAACCACATACACTATACCTTAAAACCTAAACCTCAAACCCTTTGAGTTTAACTTTCCTCCTAAACCCTAAAACTTACATCCTATCTCTAAACTCTACACCCTACACTCTATACCCTACACCTTGTATTCTAAACTCTAAACCATAAACTATATACCTGAAACTTAAAGTGCTACATGTATATAATGCTCGAAAGTGTATTATGATACTTTTTCAAAAAGAAAGTGCAGTAAAATGTGATATATACAAATTTTACGATTTTAACTATTATTCTATTAAGTAATAATCACAAAATATAATTTTTATTTAAGTCGGTTAATATCAAGTTGTTGGGTCTAAATTGCAAGTATTAAATTTGAATACTAATTCTAAATAATGAAATTTAAATTTTCAAATAAAATGATTAAACCTAATGATAATCTAAAAGGACCAAATTTGTTTTTCTCTATATTTTAATCACAAACTCCAAATCTTAAGGTTTAAAGTTTTGGGGTTTAGAGTATAGGCCTATAGGGTATATGTTGTGCATATATTTCACAACCTTAAAACCTATACTCCAAACCTTATGCAACCCAAACTCATTATCATATACCCGAACCTCCATACCTTATACCCCAATCCCTATATACCTTATACCCTAACACTACGCCAGAAAACGGCTTAAGTGACACATAAAAAATAGTCGCATAAGCCCTAAATTAGTCGCATTAAATCTTATGCGTCGCGCTTGGTGTCGCGTAAGGTAAGTCGCGTAAGGCGTGTCGCAAATAACCTTAAGCGACTAACGTATTATATGTTAGTCCCTTAAGGTTAACACATTTTGCGACATAACATAGTGTTGTCACATAAGGTTCTTGTCACATTACGCTTAACTTTTAGTGACACACGTATGATTTGTCGCATAAGATGGATTATGTGACTTCAAATGTGTTAGTATCAGGGATTGTTTAACATTATGAAATCATAAAAGTTAGTCGCGTAAGTGATCACTTATGTGACACATATAAGTCGCTTTTATGCATAGAATCTTACAAACCAAATAGAACAAATTGAAAACAGAAATGATAGAAACAACATTCATTAAAACCTGCGTCGAGTTCTGTTTCATACAATTTAAGCATACACAGATGTTCAAGTTTCACAAAGCACCAATACAAATGGTGCAACAAAAGGCGGAATCATTTCATCGCCACATACAAAAGGAAGGAACTCGAAACCTTAAACCAAACTTGCCCCATCCGAAGCGTTGCTACCACCAAATGAGGCACCCCTGTTCAGCTGCTCCTCCAAAACACGAATCCGTTCTTCCAAGGTTAATACCTTAGATGCCAACTGAAGATTTGATTGTCGTGTGCTGGAACCTCCTCTAGGGCGGGGAGGGCGTGTAATGGTTCTGCCTACGCCGGATACAAAAGTGCCTCGCTTCTGTGGCACGACATCTTGAATGATTTCCAACTGATCTTCGACTTCAAGAAAGTTATTGACCTCGCTGGTAGCTTCATCATGAGAAGCAAGCCTTTCATTCACCTTTTCTTTCATCTTAGCCTGAGAAAATAAAAGATATCCAGTTGAGAAATTTCACTTGAGACTCAAAACTGTAACATCGATCAAAACTGTAGAAGACATCTTATCCAAAACTGTAAAGGTATGAAATTTATCCAAAACTGAATCACATGAGAACTTTCAGACATAGAATATGGAGCATCTCTCATCTCTACCTTCCCATTAAATCTATGTGACGCTTTTCTCCAAGGATGATTTTTGGGAAGCCATCGTCGATGTCCTTGATAACACATGGTCGATACTAAATGTGTGGCATCAACCTCATCTAAGCACATTGGACATGCTTTATATCCTTGTGTCGTAATACCTCCCAACATTCCTAACCCAGGAAAGTCACTAATGGTCCACATTACTGCAGCTTTCATCAAAAAGTATGATCCAGTGTGTCGATCATAAGTACAAACTCCTTCCCACAGTGTTTTCAACTCATCAATTAATGGTCTCATAAAAACATTCAAACACCGTTTGGGAGATTTTGGCCCTGAAATCAACAAAGCTAATATGTTGAATTCTTTTTTCATGCATAACGATGGAGGAAGATTGTAAGGCATCACAACGACAGGCCATGTACTATAAGAAACACCCGCTACACCAAACGGATTAAAACCATCTGTTGCTAATCCAAGACGTACATTACGAATCTCTGTAGCAAAATCAGGAAAGTTAGAATCAAATTCCTTCCATGCATCTCCATCAGCGGGGTGTCTAATATCACCACCGATCACATTTCTCTCACCATGCCATCTCATCTCTTTTGCTATGTGCGGAGACATATATAGTCGCTTTAATCGAGGAGTAATTGGGAAGTAACGAACCACTTTTCGCGGAATTTTACCACTACCTTGATCACTAACATAACGTGATTCACCACACACTGGACACAAATTGAGGCTCTCAAATTCTTTGTAAAACAAGATGCACCCATACTCACACGCATGTATCGATTCATAACCCAAGTCCAAACCCTTCAAGATCTTTTTGATGTCTCGATATGAACTTGGATATTTATTTTCAGAAGGGAGCAAATCTTTAGTAAGCCTCAAGTGGTCATTAAAGCTCTTGTCAGACCATCCGTTATCAACCTTAGCTTGCATTGCCCTCAATATGGTATCCAACACATTCTTGTCACTACCTTCATATATAGGACTTTGAGCTTCTGCAACAAGCCTTTGATACATTTCATAACTTCCATTCCCAAAATCAACATTAGTAGGCATATCATACATCTCTTCCGCATTCATCTCATA
Source organism: Sedum album (assembly GCA_006409495.1). Classification (NCBI taxonomy): domain Eukaryota; kingdom Viridiplantae; phylum Streptophyta; class Magnoliopsida; order Saxifragales; family Crassulaceae; genus Sedum; species Sedum album. The sequence goes on from QZGG01000373.1 coordinate 48,253, forward strand.
CATGTGTCGAATGGGAAATGCATCATTGATAATCTCAAATGCCGGATTTACGCAACTTGTACTCCCACCACTATAAGAGCCTCTTTGTTCCCTCCTCTCCTTAAGATAATCACGACGCATTTGATACATTGAAGGACGGGTAGAAACTTCACCATGGTACGTCCATGTTGTATAATCTTGCATCATACCATATTCATTCAAATGAGCATACATTTGACTCAAAGTTAATCTTGCATTGCCCAAACGACAATGCTTGCAAGGGCATAAATGAGTTTCCTCCTTCGAGTTGATTCTCACGTATTCTATAAAACTTCTAATCCCCTCCAAATAACTTGTCTCCCATCTTCCCAATGACATCCAACTCTTATCCATGATTACTCTCTATATAGATGCAACATATAACATTTATATATATCTCCATATATCAAATACAACAACATGGATCGATTAATCCACTACCCAAATGAGATACCAAGTTATGAAATGAAACAAGATAATCATTGTTCCTTAAGATAAATTTACAAGCTTTCAAACACACACACAACCAAACCTAGCATACACTTTCAAACACACACACAACCAAACCTAGCATACACTTTCAAACACACACACAACCAAACCTAGCATACACCTTCAAACACACACACAACCAAGTTATGAAATGAAACAAGATAATCATTGTTCCTTAAATTTACAAGCTTTCAAACACACACACAACCAAACCTAGCATACACTTTCAAACACACACAACCAAACCTAGCATATACACTTTCAAACACACACACAAAACCAAACCTAGCATACATTAAAACAACATAAACTTAATTAAAACGATCCATACCTAATTGAAGAACGTGTCAAGCAAAATCCATGGGAAATTCGTCGAATTTGTGAAATGGGGTGAAGGGGCGCCTTAGAGAAGAAGGTGAAATGAGGAGAGCTCCCGATTGTGAAGAGTGTTCTGAGATATTATGAACTTACCTTATGCGACTTACATATCTCAATGTCAGTCGCTTAAGACAAAAAGTTGTTGAAACAATTTAATTCTGTCTGAAACGGATCGTACAAAACTAATAACTTCGTCAGCGTTTCGAAAGTTTGCGCACGTGGCAATTTAAAAATAGACTTACGCGACAAACTAAGGGTTGTCACTTAGATAATTGTCGCATTAGATCTCTTAAGCGACTCACTTATGCTTGTCGCATATCTTCAGTCACATAAGCTAGCTTAAGCGACTGGCTATGTATGTCAGTCAGGAAAGATAACTTATGCGACTAATGCTTATGTGACTTCGTCATCATAAGTCACTTAAGCCGTTTTCTGGCGTAGTGTAAACTCAGTGCCTTAAACCTTATATGCCTCTACTTTCAACTTTAATATGAAATTATTTAAAATTGAATGTATCAATTCAAGAACTTATTCAATCAACATGAGATCATGACTCGTTGAACTATGATAAATATAGATATGTTATTGAATCATAATTTCAAACAAGAGTAGTAGAGTAATTCATATGCACAGACAATTTATAATCAAATAATGATCATGTTAAATGCTAAATGTAAGCCATAAATCGTAAATATCCTAAACCCTCTTTATTTTAATTCATTTTTATTTTCCTCATCTTCCCATTTTTAGTCATTATGATTTTCTCTCATCATTTTTCCTCCTTTTTACTCCCTCTTTTTTATTCCATGAAATTTTCCCTCTCACTCAATTTTTCATCCTTGTCACATTTCCCTCCTCATTTTCACTTCTCATATAGTTTCATCATTAATGTAAACATACTTTCGCAACATACAACGATTACGTATGTTGCGTTGCGCATAGCATTATAACATTCTCCACCAACCATCGTAAATCACGTGTACGGATTTTGTACAAGTATCGTTAAAAAGTCAAAAAAAATTATTTTCATAATGTTGTGCAACATACATCGCGAAGTGGCTTGTGTGTATGTTATATTAAATTTCTCGTTTCAAGTTATGCAACATACATTTGCTTAGTTGGTTTATTATATGCTGCGAAAGAGAGCTAATACAATACGTCATTAATGCTACATATGAAGCAAGTTGCGACAATCTTATACAACATCGAAATAATGCAACATTCGTGCCACTATGTTGCGTAGTGATTGCATTAGCTAAACCTCCCACATTTAATTTATACTTCAGTGTTTTTACGAATTATGTGAAGTCTTGACGCTATCTAATCCTCCGAAAATAAAAAAGAAGAATTAAATGACACATGGTCTAAAAAATTACAGTTGTAAAGATACCAATCTAATATAAATGAAAAGGGTAAATAATGATTTCTATTGATGCATCCGAGTGGGCCGGTAGATAAACGAAGGAAAGGTAATCATTTAATTCTCTAGAGAAAAATAATAATAGCGGCATGCTTTGGTGACTGTGACGATATGCAAGCAATTGCATTTGAATGACGGAGAATGATGAATAAAGACTGAATTTCAGTTTGAATAGAGCTCACATTCACACCAGTCCAGACACACCAACAGACGGAAACCATGGGGAGAGCTTGACTTTTCTCTCTCTAGTGCTCGCTGTTCTTCCTTCAATTCCTTCTGCTGCGTGCCTTGTTCAGGTAAGAACTTTGATATCAGATCGATCTCTCATTCAAACCTCTCTTTAGATAGATCTCTAGCTCTATAGATATATCTCTCTTATTTGATGCAATTGAGTTTATGGGTGCTTTTTATATGTCAAATGAGATCTCTCTAATCTTATCTTCTTGTTTTTTCAGGTAGGAGGAGCACTCTTTGATTTCAGGTGTGTGCCTAGGTAGGTTCTATAGTTCGTGGACATAAAACAGAAATAGGTTTAAATGTTTTACTCGCCGTTCGTGTTAATTTTTCTGTGGTTCTAATTCAAACATGCATGAAGCATTGATGAACTTTCGATTTTTGCTCGCCAATCAATTGGTTTCCCCAGATTGATGAATCATTAATTTATCCATTCAGCTTGTTAGGAAAAATTATAGTTTTGAGTTTTCACTACACCATTTTACCACTAGTGCAACGAAACCGATATATTTGTCGTATAAAATTATCGTTGCATAAGATTTATACGATGTAAAAAATGTGTTGCATAAAAATATCGTTGCATAGAGATACTTTTGCAACATAAGTTAATGTAACATTTTCTTTTGTGTGGCATAAATTGAAATATTTTAGGTATACTATATTAACAAAATATGAAAAATTATCAAAAATATCTTATGTCACATATCTTATAGCACGACAGCGGCCACGTTATATAAAGTATGCCACGTCATATTGAGTGTTGAAAAGTCAAAGTTGATTGTATGGATTGGAAACACCGTATCATTATTGAATGCAGCTGTTTGAAACTCCGAACGGTGCAACGAATTTTGTTGTTGCGTAAAGTTATGGGTTGCATAAAATTGAAAATTAACATTTAATGCTTTGTCACCTACAACTCAAAATTGCACGGGGATTTCACAACTCTCTTCGCAACGAGGGTTAAGCGACGTTCACTTATGCCACGACGGGTCGTTGCGTTTCATTTTAAGCCACGTTTTTAGACTATAGACAACAAATTTTCTAACGTTGCATAAAGGGTAAAATGGCGTAGTGTTTAGATACAGAAATAGGAAATCGAACACATGGGGATTCTTCCTCTAGAATATGCGCCTGTAAGAAGACTGAACTCTCAGTCTTCAGATTTGCAACGTTAAAACTCAATTAACTCTTGAACAAATATAATGTTCATGTACTGAGTTGCAAACAATATCACTTACTTAAATTACTCATTCCATTTCTAGTACATAAATTATTAACCATTCAGACAGCTGGGCGCGCCCTCTCTCTATTAATTGTCTGTTGATTATATGAACAGTCGTTTGATTTACATTCTCTGTGCAGTTTATACTCCTCTTTCTCTCTGAATTTCCATCAGATTAAACTCGTAGATTTTGCAAAAGAACTACTGGAATCCAGCAAATGAGCACTAGAATGTCATAACATTCTGTAAGTGAGACTCTTCGAGTTCAACTTTGTGATATTATGAAAGAATATTCAGCGGGGATGTCAAACAAAGATTGATTTACTTTTACAGATCTTCCATTCAAGAGACCGGCCGGCCTATTACACATTCCTACAAACATGGGCAATGACCACTGTTCTATGTCACCAGTTCAAGGATCCAAGTCAATCACTTTTGAACTTAACTCTCCTAATCTTAACCCTACCCCTCCTGGTGAATCCTCTCTCTTGTTGCCATTGTCAGATCACTCCACCCAGCAACCTAGCAATAATCCTGTGGAGATGGTGCCAGTTTTTGTGGCGTATAACAATGAGCTAGATTCCAATTACTTTGTGTACAATCAGTCTTTGACTGGTTCTCATGCTTCAATGGAGAAGCACCATGCTGGTAAATCTGCAGATGAACTAGTTTCAAGCGAAAGTAGTGAGTACATCTATGATGGTTCTTTTGATGGGACACTGGAGACTCACTTCTACAGTAACAACAACCCAGTCATGGAGGCACTGCCAGCTGGTGCTGGTGGGCTTAGCGCGACTTTTGGCATTCCGCTGCCTACTGAACAGTTCATGATAAGGTGTCGCCTGTGCTGTAACTTCCTCTATGGCGAGCAGAAAGAAATTTTCATCTACAAGTAAATAATTACTCACAAATAAACTTGAGATGTTCCATGCATTGTGTCATGAAATTTTGAGAGTTAATTAGCAAGTGTGTTTGGTTTGGACTATTTTGCAGGGGTGAGTATGCATTCTGCAGCCAAAAATGCAGAGAAGTGGAGATTGGCTATGATGAGTTCAAGGAGAAGGCTGAGTCAAAGACCCGAAAAGAGTCAAAAACTAAGCGTTTGGAGAATATTGGGAAGTTCCCTGTTGTCTTTGGGTTAGGTCCATCAGCTTAAGCGAGCACAAATTTGCTTCTGATTAATATCTCATGCATGGAGTTAATTTTTTTCATTTCTAGAAATATTGTTCTCTAATTCTCTCTGATCGAACTTACAGTCTTGTCGAATGACGTTGTTTGATTTTATTTGATAAGCTCGAGTAATTACTTTCAAGCTGGTAATATTCTTTACTTCTTGGTTGAGGCTCCCTAGTAAGGGTTTGTAGGTGGTCAACTCTCCGGACATTGTTGAGCTGTTCAGGCCAGTATGTTAGCTAGTGTGTTTCTTTCTTATGTTCAAAAGTAATGCAAGTTTAATGAGGATGCATCCCTGACGTGTAATTTTTAGGGGTATTCCTAATCACAAGTCAAACACAATTTATGTATCTAGGGAGTGACCTAGAGTCGAACCCAATGGAGGCTATAAACTAGTTAACTAGGATGCATTACTTAAGTGATCTAAAATGTTTTTGGGGGGTTTGGTTTTAAAGTCTTGTTTGTACTATCAAACTAAGCTAAATGGTTTAGATAACAATTAACAAAGTGATTTAGAGATTCAATCCCCCTTAGGCTAGGAAAATTTCCATGCAAACAATGTTAAGAATTCTTATGAATGAACTTAGTTAATTTCCCTAGGTTAACCTTCACCCCTTAACCAATTTCAACCGTCGTTCCATCATTGGTTAGGGACCAGGTAAGTGACACGGTTCTCAAACCATCGTTCTATTGAACCGTGCATCTCCTATGCCCCATAATCTCAACCCATCGGTCATTTGATCGGTAACATAGGAGTTTTCAAAATAAAACCTATCTACATAATCATACATCATCATCATGCATGTAAGATCACATATAAATTCATGAAATGGATAGTGAACATCACAACATCAATCATCATTGAATGAAACAATGTCACATTAGATAAGATAGTGGATTAGGCATTTCATCAAACACTTAGAGCACATCATTAAAATAGAGTATCCATTTCATAAGGAAATCAACTAATACTTCATTCAATATGTAAAAAGAGTTGTTTACATGATAAAACCTAGCCTAAGGGATCATGAGATCCCCATACCTAGCACTACTCACACATAGCTAGGTTATACATGTTCAAACTAGATGATAAATACATCAAAATGAAGAGAAAAGAGTGGAAAAGAGATGGGAAGCTTCTCTATTTGCTTGAGTGATGATCTCCTAGCTTGGATCCTTGATTCCTCTCTTCCTTCTTTCTAGGGCTTTTCTCCAAAATCCAGAACTCCCTCTTCAAAATCATCATTTTCTATTTATAGTCCCGAAAATTACTCTGTGTCTGACCGTTGACCGAGTCACTTTTGACTCGGGCTGCTGTGACTAGTGACTCGGTCGAGTCACATGAGCAGTGTAATACATGGTCGACCGAATCATAGGTGACCCGGTCGAATCACTTTGGCAAGCGTTTGACTCGGTCGAGTTAGTTGGTGACTCGGTCTCCCCATATTGACTCGGTCGAGTCACTTTTTGCCTGAAAAAGCCAGAAATCTCCCTAAGTGCCTCGCGTCGCCATAGATCTGATTTTATCCTGCAAAAGACACGAAATGTATCAAAAGACTCTCGATGAAATAAGGAATGAACAAAATATTAAGCGGAGATACGAATAAATATAGGCTATTTATTCGTTCATCAAAATACCCCACACTTAAATCTTGTGCGTCCCGAACAAGTGTAGTGCAAGTCATATATAAGAATGCTAAATGAGATGTATCAAACAAAACATAGCAATTCTTATGAGTTATCAACAACAATGGCAAATTTCCCATCAGATTAATGCAATTACAAAGTGAACTACTCCTAACTCAGTTTCGTAGGCATCATGAATGCATTTAGCACATGCATAAGCCTTTAAACCCCTAGGCTTCCCTAGACGACGAGTTATAGTCTCGTGAGAGTTTTCAGAAAAGGAATACTCACAAATCCCCTAACAATCATCCATTTTAGCATAAAGAACCGTAATGCGATTGCTAAACAAGCCGTAAGTCAAGTTAGGATCAAAAAGATATGAAAATGCACTCCCTACTCATATCACACAAGATATCAAGAATCATGTCAAACCCTTATAGCGCAAACACTCATAGATCCAACTCTTATAATAGCCATTCTCAAAATCCTATTCCGCTCCACTCTCATGCACAATTCACAAAGAAGATTTAGCACGCATAAAGTTTATCAAATCAATCACCTATGCTTGCGAGGGCAAGTCCATAAGCTCATGATCTAAAGCTCATTCTCAAGCATTAGACTACACGCCATAATCCGTAAGAGAAGAGGAGCTTTGACAACAACGAATATGAATTACACAAAGAATTCTCAACTAGCTCACGCAATAAATGCAAGGGTCTTCCCTTAGACAATTCAAGCAATTTAACACAAAGATCCATTCACAAACATGCTCACGATATGTGACGTTCAGTTTTTAGAGGTATCCTAAGCACAAGTCAAACACAATTTATATTTCTAGGGGTGACCTAGAGTCAAACCCAAGGGAAGCTATAAACTAATTAACTAGGTTGCATTACTGTAGTGATCTAAAAGGATTTGGGGGGGTTGGTTTTAAAGTTTTGTTTCTCCTATCAAACTAAGCTAGAAGGTTTAGATAACAATCAATAAAATGATTTAGAGATTCAATCCCCCTTAGGCTAGGCAAATTTCCATGCAAACAATGTTAAGATTTCTTATGAATGAACTTAGTTAATTTCCCTAGGTTATCCTTACCCTTAACCAATTTCAACCGTCGTTCCATCATTGGTTAGGGACTAGGTAAGTGACACGGTTCTCAAACCATCGCTCTATTGAACCGTGTATCTCCTATGTCCCATAATCTCAACCCATCGGTCTATTGATCGGTAACATAGGAGTTTTCAAAATAAAACCCATCTACATAATCATACATCATCATCATGCATGTAAGATCACATAAAAGTCATGAAATGGATAGTGAACATCACAACATCAATCATCATTGAATGAAACAATGTCACATTAGATAAGATGGTGGACTAGGCATTTCATCAAACACTTAGAGCACATCAAAATAATAAAATATCCATTTCATGAGGGAATCAACTAATACTTCATTCAATATGTAAAAATAGTTGTTTACATAGTAAAACCTAGCCTAAGGGATCATGAGATCCCCAAACCTAGCACTACTCACACCTCATACTAAAAATAAAGCAACAACAATAAAAATGCTTGAAAACATGAAATAAATTGCAAACTAGAGTTGTATAGGAGATGTGGATGCTTGATCTTCACTCCAAAGTCTTCAATCCTCCAAATAGCACTTGATCTTCAAAAATCGAATTTTAGGGTTTTAGGTCGAGTTCCGAAGTCAAGCCCCCATCTCGAAATGGTCAAACAGTTTATATGGCTCGAGGTCCTCTCCCTAGCAAAAATGCACCGGCCGAGCAAGACATTTGTGGGAGACTCTGCTCGGCCGAGCAGATATTCCTCTGGCCGAGCAAGACATATGTGGAGCAGTTTGAGTCCTCGGCTGGTCAAATTCTGCTCGGCCGAGTTGATTTTGGTCAGCCCGAGCAGAATTCTGCTCGGCCCGATGAAAATTCTCTGAGCATCCTTGTATCAATCCTTGCTAACTCCTAGGCCGAGCAGAAAAGTCCTTGGCGAGCAGATCTTTTCAGGTGCATCTGATTTACACTGCTGGTCGGCCGAGCAACTTTGCTTGAGTAACTCTGCTCGGCCGAGTGACTGCTCTGCTCGGTCGCTTCTTGCACTTGCTCGGGAGAGTAGAATCTCTTCTTGGCACTTGACTTGTATTTTCATCCATTTTGGTCCATCTTGTGCTTTGTACTCTTTTTGATAAGGTTTGAATAAAATCTACATTAAACACACAAAAGAGTATCAAATTCTTCACAAAATAATCGAAAACTAGCAAGAGTTAAGCATAGGAAGTGTACAAATACTTGCGTATTTGCACACTTATCAAAACACCCCACACTTAATTCTTGTTCGTCCCGAACAAGTTAGCATGAATAGAGCAAATGATGCGTGATAGAACTCATAAAGATTTCAAAGATCAATCAACGTATATGAGAGTGAAAATCAAGCACCAAGTGAAAGTTAACAAACTAAGAAATGAAATGCAAGCTATAAACTACTCCTAACTCATTTTCGTAGGAATCACGGATGCATTTAGCGTATGCATCAAGCCTTTAAACCTCTAGGCTGCCCTAGAGGACGAGTTATAGTCTCGTGAGAGTTTTCAGAAAAGGAATACTCACAAATCCCACAATCATCCATTTTAGCATAAAGAACCGTAATGCGATTGCTAAACAAGCCGTAAGTCAAGTTAGGGTTAAAAAGATATGAAAATGCACTCCCTACTCATATCACACAAGATATCAAGAATCATGTCAAACCCTTATAGAGCAAACACTCATAGATCCAACCCTTATAATAGCCATCATCAAAATCCTATTCTGCTCTACTCTCATGCACAATTCACAAAGAAGATTTAGCACGCATAAAGTTTATCAAATCAATCACCTATGCTTGCGAGGGCAAGTCCATAAGCTCATGATCTAAAGCTCATTCTCAAGCATTAGACTACACGCCATAATCCATAAGAGAAGAGGAGCTTTGACAACAACGGATATGAATCACACAAAGAATTCTCAACTAGCTCACGCAATAAATGCAAGGGTCTTCCCTTAGACAATTCAAGCAATTTAACACAAAGCTCCATTCACAAACATGCTCACGATATGCTTGCAAGACACAAAGACAAGGATCAAGGAGGGGATTTTATCATATTTTCTCTTATTTCTAACATGCAAGCTTTATATACACTTTTTTTTCGTTGCCATGTAAGTACTTTCGAGGGGGAAATTACCTTCCTAACCCCCGGCACTTACAATGGCTTTTCTTTGATTTTCTTTTCTCTCTTTTTTTATTTTTTTTTCTTTTTGAGAAAACTAATGATGCATAACCCCACACTTAAAACTTGACAATGAGTCTAACTTGCGATCAATGGACATGCAAGCAAAGGAGACTATCGTGCAAACATTTTTTATCGTCTAAGGTCACCTAAGAGCAAGCAAGACATCCTATGCATTTTTTTTTTTAAAATTTTTGTATATGCTCACTAATTTCAACTTTTATAAACTATGCATAGAGAGAGCGTACTAAAGTCAATTGATTCAAGCTAGAATAAGGGTCAATTCATACAAATGATGCATCATTTAGGGAATCCAATCATCAAGAAACATTGTGATCAATTTTTGGATATGTACACTTCTCACAATCGGTCATGCTCATCAAATGTATGGCTTTATTTAGCAACCATTTATCAAATTATCATCAAAAATGTAGGATGAAAGTGATATGTCAAGTAAATGTCTATGCTCAAATGTGATTCAATGATTGATGAAATGAAGCATTAAAAGTATGAATGCATGCATACTACCCACCCCACACTTAAAAATTTGCTTAGTCCCTAAGCAATCGAGTAAAAGCATAAGAGAAAGATTAAGGAACTTCTCTCGTGTGAAGGAAGACTAGTATGCATCCATGCTTGCTCCAAGTGCTCCTCTTGTCATGCATGCTTGGTTGTGGCACAACACTAAAACTCACAAAGATATTAATAGAGTGAAATAAAGGTGAGTTAATAGACAATCATTAAACCAAGCCAAACCAAGCATATATAATGAGGTATGAAGTTATCCAACTTATAAAGTATTCAAGATGACAATAAACATCAAGTTTGAATAACCTCAAAGTAAACACACCAAAGAGTAGCAAGCTCCACTCAAACATAATTCATAAGAAAACACTAGCAAGAGTGAAGCAAGCAAGCAAGTAAGCAATAAGCATAGTGTGCATCTCCTCGAGAAGAGGTGAGTAACTCTGGTCGGCCGAGTAGAATTTGTGCTTGTTAGTTGCTCGGCCGAGCAACATTTAACGCTCCTCCTTTTGTTGCTCTTCTGCCGAGCAAAACGACGTCGGGCAGGGTTCACAAAGTTGCTCGGCCGACTACTATTTTCCTCAGACCGAGCAGAATTCTCTGATTTAAATCTGCATTTCCTGATATTTTCTAAGTGTTGATATCTGCTCGGCAGAGGAAGAATTCTGCTCGGCCCGGCCAAAATTCACTGACTTTTTATGTATCGATTTTGATACCTTGCTCGGGCAGAGGAGTAATCTGCTCGGCAGAGGAGATTTCCATACTTAGAATGTTTTCATCTGATTCACCATGGAAATCTGCTCGGCCCAAGTAACAATCAGCTCGGCCCCATTAAAATCCACTGAAAGTTTCGGTATCAAAATTTGATATACTGCTCGGCCGACTGGAAATTGCCCGGGAGAGCAGATTTTAGGACTTTGATTATATTCTGATCAGCAAGTCTGCTCGGCCGACTGAAACAAGCTGCTCGGCCTGAACAAATTCAACTTCTTTTTCTTGGCTTGCTATTGTTGGCTTGCTTGGCTAAGGGTGGTAACTTGCTCGGGCTAGGAGGGTTTCGAAAATAGGGAGCTTATGCCTTAAAGTGAAATTTCATGAACACTTAAGTCCTAGGCAAATTTAATAAATCTATCTCCTAGGCAAGGAATCACCCCACACTTAACTCAAGTCATATTCACACGATATTATGCAAGCCAAGCAATCTTTCATATAAACAAACAATCAAAATCTAGATCAACCAAGAGCAAGCACAATCATTCATTCAAGTCATCAATCATTTAAGCAATTAAAGGATATGGGCATGACACTTACTAGCCTAGTTTAACGTCTTGGCTAAGACGTAGCCGGATCTCCTACTCAATGATGCATTTGAGAAGTTCTAACCCATTCTTCTTCTCAAGTGATTTCCATTCTTTTCTCAAGTCGCATCATTGAGCTTGAATTTGTCAAGCTCCATCCCTTCCTTTGTACCAAGGTAAGTCTTGATTCGATGTCCATTTACTTTGAAGGTGACACCCTCATTGTTCAATAGTTCTACGTGGCCATCATCAAAGACTTTCACAATTTCGAATGGTCCCGACCACCTAGATTTTAGCTTCCCTGGGAACAATCTCAACCTCGAGTTAAACAATAGAACCTTGTCCCTCACTTTGAAGTCCTTGCACAGAATCTTCTTGTCATGCCACTGCTTAGTCCTCTCTTTGTAAATGCGAGCATTCTCGTAAGATTCAAGTCTGATTTCATCGAGCTCGTGAAGTTGCAATAATCTCTTTTCCCCTGCAGTTTTGAGATCAAAGTTCAGCCTCTTAACTGCCCACATAGCCTTGTATTCGAGCTCAACCGGAAGATGGCAGGGTTTTCCATACACAAGTCGGTAAGGGGACATGCCAATTGGTGTCTTAAACGCTGTCCTGTATGCCCACAAAGCCTCATCCAATTTCAGCGACCAATCCTTACGCGAGATGCTAACCGTCTTCTCCAAAATGGCCTTGATTTCTCTGTTTGATACCTCAACTTGCCCGCTGGTCTGAGGGTGGTACGGAGTGGCTATCTTGTGAAACACACCGTACTTCCGTAGCATTGTCTCAAACTGTTTTTCTCTGAAGTGTGTTCCGTTGTCGCTGATCACAGTCTGCGGTGCTCCAAACCTCGGGATAATAACTTTCTTAAAGAGTCTCTTAACAACATTAGAGTCACACGTGGGGGCAGCAATGGCTTCAACCCATTTAGAGACGTAATCCACAGCGACTAAATGTACTTGTTCCCGTTCGAAGAAGGGAACGGTCCCATGAAATCGATACCCCATACATCGAAGATTTCTACCTCAAGGATACCTTTCTGTGGCATTTCATCGCGTCTCGAATATTCCCTGTCCGTTGGCATGCATCACATCTCTTTACAAACTCATACGCATCCTTGAATAGCGAGGGCCAATAGAAACCGCTTTGAAGCACCCTTGCTGCCGTTTTCGAACTAGAACCATGTCCGCCATATGGTGAAGAGTGGCAGCCCCTGAGTATTCCGTTTGATCATCCTCCGCAACACAAGAGCGATACAAACCATCACATAATCTGTACAGATACGGCTCATCCCAATAGTATCGAGTTGCGTCATGAAGGAACTTCTTCCTTTGATTGTAGTCAATTCCCTCGGGCAGAATTCCACACACTAAGTGACAAATCTGCGTACCATGGAGTCTGCGTCTCTTGAACATTCAGCAAGTACTCACCAATGAAAGAGTCATCGATGGTCTAACATTAACCTCAGGTTGTTCAAGGCGAGAAAGATGATCAGCCACCACGTTTTCTACCCTTTCTTATCACGAATCTCAATGTCAAATTCCTGCAGCAGTAAAATCCATCGTATAAGTCTAGGTTTTGCGTCCTTCTTTGCCATTAGATACTTGATGCAGCGTGGTCAGTGTAGACTATGGTCCTCGAACCGATCAAGTACTGTCTGAATTTCTCGAAGGCGTAGACAATAGCGAGCATTTCTTTCTCAGTGGTCGAGTAGTTCTCTTGCGCTGAATCTAGAGCTTTACTTACGTAGTAAATAACGTGCAGTTTCTTGTCCATACGCTGCCCCAAAACTGCACCCACTGCGCTATCACTAGCATCACACATAAGTTCAAAAGGACATTCCCAGTTTGGTGGCTGAATAATAGGGGCTGAGATCAGGGATTTCTTCAATGAAAGGAAAGCTTCTCGGCAGGAATCATCAAACACAAACTCAGCTTCGTTACGCAAGAGGTTTGTCAGGGGCTTTGCTATCTTTGAGAAGTCTTTGATGAACCTTCTATAAAAACCAGCGTGTCCAAGAAAACTTCTGATTCCCTTTGCATCTCGCGGAGGAGGCAGTTTTTCGATAACATCGATCTTTGCTTTGTCAACCTCTATTCCCCTCGCTGAAACTAGATGACCAAGAACAATTCCTTCTCGTACCATGAAGTGACATTTCTCCCAATTCAGTACGAGATCCATCTCGATACACCTGGCCAAAACACGAGACAAGTTCGCAAGACAATCATCAAAAGAATAACCTGCACCGAGAAATCATCCATAAACACTTCCATCGAGTTTTCTAAAAATTCAGCAAATATGGACATCATACAACGTTGGAAAGTTCCTGGTGCATTACAAAGACCAAAGGGCATTCTCCTATATGCAAATGTACCATATGGACAAGTAAATGTAGTTTTTCTTGATCATCGGGGTGAATAGGAATTTGAAAAAAACCGCTATACCCATCAAGAAAACAGAAATATGCATGACCTGCCAAACGTTCTAACATTTGATCAATGAAAGGTATAGGAAAGTGATCCTTTTTAGTGGCTTTGTTCAGTTTTCTGTAATCTACACACATACGCCAACCGGTAACGGTACGAGTAGGAATTAACTCATTTTTCTCATTTGCAACAACGGTTAATCCACCCTTCTTAGGAACAACATGTATGGGACTACCCACTCAGAATCAGGTATGGCATAGATAATTCCAGCATCTCTAAGTTTAGTTACCTCTTTCAAGACTACTTCCCCTAATTTGGGATTCAAACGCCTAAGGAATTCGCGACTAGGTTTTGCATTTTCTCTAAACGAATCCTATGCATACATACATTGGGCTGATCCCTTTCAAATCAGATATGGAATGACCAATGGCAGATTTATATTCACGCAAAACATTCAGCAAACGACAAGTTTCATCGGTATTCAAAGAAGCTTCAACAATCACCGGGAGAGTCTCATTGGGTCCTAAGAATTCATACCTTAGATTTGGTGGAAGTTGTTTCAACTCCACACCAAATTCCTTACCTTTCTCCTCCTTGACTTCCTCTTCAAGTATTGCCTCTTTGAAGGCATCCTCATCCTCATCAAATGACATAATGATGCAAATGACTCACTAGGCTCATCTTGCCTTAGCAACTCAAACTCAAAAGCGGTTAAATCATCAAATGAAGAGAGAACACATCACAAGAATCAAATGCCTCAATCATATGACATCCCATAGAGTTGCTAGGTGAGTTTAACATTTTTCTTAAGTGAAATTTTATCTTCTCACATCTAGGTTCAACTCTATAGTTCCTTCACCACAATCTATCACGGCTTTCACCGTATTCAAGAAAGGCCTTCCTAGGATTATTGGGATCTCATGCTCCTCATCCATTTCCAACACATAAAAGTCTACGGGAACAAGGAATTTCCCGACTCTAATGGGTACATCCTCTAGTATACCCTTAGGTAATCTAGAAGATCTATCCGCTAGGCGTAGACTAATGGATGTAGGAGTAAGATCTCCCATGTCAAGCTTTTTAAACAATGAAAATGGCATTAAAGATATGCTTGCTCCTAGGTCACACAATGCACTAGCTATGTTTATATCACCAATATCAATAGGAATAGAGAAAGAACCATGATCATGAGACTTCCTAAGCATGTTTTGTTGAATAATTGCACTACAATTTGCATCTAAAGCAACATGATCAATTTCATCCATTTCACGCCTATGTGATATAATATCTTTCAAGAACTTTGCATATTAGGCATTTGTGTTATACCTCGGTGAAGGGGATGGTCACTTGGAGCTTCCTTATCATATCTCCAAATCTCTTGAAGTGTGCATCCTCCTTCTTTTTCCTTAGCCTTTGTGGGAAGGGCACTTGAGGATGTACGGTGGAAGTTCTTGTGTGCCTTCACTTTCTTTGGGAGCTTTAGAGGTTTGGCATCTCCATCTTTCTCGGTTATTGGCTCTTCATTGGCTTTTTGAGTTAGTGGGAACTTGAGCTTCATCCTCGGTTGGGGTTCCTCTAAGACCTTCCCGCTCTTCAAGGTTATTGCGTTGATAGTTTCGGATGAATTTACATCCGGTTGGGAAGGTAACTTGCCTTGATACCTTGAGGAGGAGGAGGTTTGTTGTGCCAATTGTGTCTCGAGCATCTTATTATGCGCTTGGAGTTGATCGAATTTTTGCTCAAACTTGTGCTCCAACCTTTGTATAAGAGTTGAGTGTCCTTTTGTTGTTTGAGCTTGGGTGGCCGCCATTTGAGCCATCAAAGCTACTAGAGGGTCTTCATTTGGAGGGGAGGAGGAGTGTCCTCTTGTCTAGGTGCATACCCTTGGTGTTGAGAGCTACTTCCTTGGAATTCTCTTCTTGGATAAGTTCCACTCCCTTGTTGATTACTTCTTTGTTGAGGAGGGACATAGCTCGATGGATTCTTAGCTTGGAATGTACTTTGAGAAGCCCTTTGATCATTTGAGTATGGAGTTTCCTTTGGTATGCTTGATCTTCATAACCGCACTTGTTGGTTAGGATTTCTAGGTTGGTAGTGGGTTGTGGGAGGGGCATAGGCTTTGTCTTGGTTCCGGTTTATGTAGCTAATCTCCTCAACTTCCTCATTCTTGGAGGGACACGAGTTCTCTTCATGAGATGGACTTGAGCATACCCTACAAACTTGGTGCACTTCCCTTCTTTTGTTCAAGTTCAAATTCCCAATAGATTGAGCTAATGAGTTTACCGTCTTGGCTAGGGAATTGAAGTCTTCCTTTGTGACACCTTTGTTTGGATAATACCTCTCCGTCTTCTTGAGGTGATTCCTTTCACCTCCCCATTGATGAGAGTTCCTAGCAAGTTTCTCGATGATCTTGAACCCATCCGTGGCCGTTAAGTCCATGATTCCACCACCGCTAGCTTGATCCATCAAGTTCCTTCCCTCTTGCTCCATTCCATCATAGAAACTTTGCATCAATTGCCACTTGTTAAACCCATGATGAGGGCAATCTCTTTGTAACTCTTTGAAACGCTCAAATGCCTCATAAAAACTCTCATCATCCATTTGTGCAAATTGATTGATCTTATCCCGAATCTTCTTAGTCTTGGCGGGAGGGAAATATTGCATTAGGAAGGCTTGGGCAAGCTCATCCCATGTCCGAAAGGTGTTTGGCTCGTGGCTCATGAGCCAATCCCTTGCCTTTCCACTCAATGAGAACGGGAAGACTTTCATGTAGACGCACTCTTGTCTCACCCCGGGCACCTTGTACGTGCGGCATAATTCCGTAAATTGAGCTAGGTGAGAATTTGGGTTCCCATACCCATCAAATTGATTAGCCGAGACCATGTGGAGGAGAGCCGACTTTACCTCAAATTCATATTCCTCGCCCTCGGGCATATAAATGGGAGAGCCATAGTATCCTATGGTTGGAGCAATGTAGTCCCCAACCGGTCTTTCTTCATCCTCATGAGGGTTTGGTTGGTTTCTCGGAAGGGTCTAGGCACTTGAGGTCTTGGTTCATTTTGGTGTGGTGGAGGAGGTGGGTTATTCCTTGGTGGAGGTCTAGGAGGTGGATGTTCCATGTTATCCGCGGGATTCATGTCAAGAACTACTTCTAGGTTTCTAATGGGGATGGTTGGTTGAGGTATTGTGGGTGAAGGCGTAGGGGGATGAGGAGGTTGGTCACTACTAGATGATGAACCCTTGTCTTTTTTCGGTCTCCCTCTTCCTCTTGATTGCATTCAATCTCCTACAAGTAGTCAAGGAAGACTTAGTAGGAACAAGAGGTAGGCAAGAACAAGAAGTGAACTAGATATCCTAAGTAATTTAAACTAGCAACTAGTTAAAAAGCATCCCCGGCAACGGTGCCATTTTGACGTTTAGTTTTTAGGGGTATCCTAATCACAAGTCAAACACAATTTATATTTCTAGGGGTGACCTAGAGTCGAACCCAAGGGAAGCTATAAACTAGTTAACTAGGATGCATTACTTAAGTGATCTAAAAGGATTTGGGGGAGTTTGGTTTTAAAGTTTAGTTTGTTCTATCAAACTACGCTAGATGATTTAGATAACAATTAACAAAATGATTTAGGGATTCAATCCTCCTTAGGCTAGGCAAATTTCCATGCAAACAATGTTAAGAATTGTTATGAATAAACTTAGTTAATTCCCCTAGGTTATCCTACACCCCTTAACCAATTTCAACCGTCGTTCCATCATTGGTTAGGGACTAGGTAAGTGACACGGTTCTCAAACCATCGTTCTATTGAACCGTGTATCTCCTATGCCCCATAATCTCAACCCATCAGTCTATTGATCGGTAACATAGGAGTTTTCAAAATAAAACCCATCTACATAATCATACATCATCATCATGCATGTAAGATCACATAAAAATTCATGAAATGGATAGTGAACATCACAACATCAATCATCATTGAATGAAACAATGTCACATTAGATAAGATGGTGGACTAGGCATTTCATCAAACACTTAGAGCACATCAAAATAATAACATATCTATTTCATGAGGGAATAAACTAATACTTCATTCAATATGTAAAATAGTTGTTTACATAGTAAAACCTAGCCTAAGGGATCATGAGATCCCCAAACCTAGCACTACTCACACCTCATACTAAAAATTAAAGCAACAACAATAAAAATGCTTGAAAACATGAAATAAATTGCAAACTAGAGTTGTATAGGAGATGTGGATGCTTGATCTTCACTCCAAAGTCTTCAATCCTTCCCAATAGCACTTGATCTTCAAAAATCGAATTTTAGGGTTTTAGGGTCGAGTTCCGAAGTCAAGCCCTCCATCTCGAAATGGTCAAACAGTTTATATGGCTCGAGGTCCTCTCCCTAGCAAAAATGCACTCGGCCGAGCAAGATATTTGTGGGAGACTCTGCTCGGTCGAGCAGATATTCCTCTGGCCGAGCAGGACATATGTGGAGCAGTTTGAGTCCTCGTCTCGCCAACTTCTGCTCGGCAGGGTTGATTTTGGTCAGCCCGAGCAGAATTCTGCTCGGCCCGAAGAAAAATCACTGAGCATCCTTGTATCAATTCTTGCTGACTCCTGGGCCGAGCAGAAAAGTCCTTGGCCGAGCAGATCTGTTCTGCAGCATCTGATGAGAGTTTACACTGCTGGTCGACCGAGCAACTTTGCTTGAGTAACTCTGCTCGGCCGAGTTGATCTTTGGTCTGCTCGGTTGGCTTCTTGCATTTGCTCGGGAGAGTAAAATCAACTCTTGGCAACTTGACTTGTATTTTCATCCATTTTGCTCCATCTTGTGCTTTGTACTCTTTTTGATAAGGTTCGAATAAAATCTACATTAAACACACAAAAGAGTATCAAATTCTTCACAAAATAATCGAAAACTAGCAAGAGTTAAGCATAGGAAGTGTACAAATACTTGCGTATTTGCACACTTATCAGAATTGACTCGGTCGGGTCACCCTTCTACCTCAAAAACTCAAAAATCCCAAGCTGCCTCGTGTCGCCATACATCGGATTTTAACCTGCAAAAGACACGAAAAGCATCAAAAGACTCTCAATAAAATAAGAAACAAGAGATAAAGCAAGGTGACGAATACATATAGACTGTTTATTCATTCTTCAAAATACCACTAACTTAAATCTTGTTGTCTCAAACATGTATAACCAAGTCATATAAGTAGAGGTTGTATCGTGTGGATCCATCCAATTTGGTGGACTCGTGGATACCCTCTTACATCCGTTTATTGCATTTTTTGGACGCACCAGATTGAGCCACATATGTGCATTTGTCATGTGCACATCACGTGCGCACATGACAAATGCACACGTGCAAGTCACATGCTTCATTAATGCGTTGGCACAATCTGGTGCGTCCAAAAAATGCAATCAACGGGTGCAAGAGGGGATCCACGAGTCCACCAAACTGAGAGGGTCCACATGATACTTTCCCCATATAAGTATGCTAAATAAGGTATGACAATCAAGAGCATATCAATCAAGTGTAGCGCAAGTAAACCATTCCTAACTTACTTTCATAGGAATCACAGATGCATTTAACACATGCAACAAGCCTTTAAACCCTTAGGCTAAATGCATTATGGTTTCTAGAGGACACATTATAGTATCGTGAGAGTTTTCAAAAAAAGAATACTCTAGAAGTTTGTCTTTGATGTACGAGTTCATGCATGGAGCTTATTTATATGATCCACCGTTAGCTTAATCCTATTTATTTTATATATTTTGTTTGTGAAACATTACCTTTTCGTAATGTTTTGTATTTCAGGCATATTGGGATACAAGATAGCTTTTAACCGCTAATGGAGTATTTTATGCGAATTCAGATCACGTAGATGAAGGAAACGAGCAAAATCATATTGAATGACATCATGCTGACCTCAGCCGCTGATACTGAAGAATTGATTTCCGCAGACACTGAAGAATTTCCATAATTCAATAGGGTCCGCATTTCTGCCTGACCCAACCCAGTTTGAGATTTTCAACAGCTTATAAATAGGGTTTCAATCGTAATTCACAAGGTAGCCAATTGCTTCCTCTTCGAGCTTAATTTTATTTATTGTTTTTGTTACAATGTTTCCTGTGGATAGCTATATTGAACTCGGCATCCTAGGAAACTCCCACAAGGGCGAATGTGAATCACCTAACTTTTGCTGATGATTTGTTGGTGTTTTCAAGATCTGACAGTGCCTCTCTTCGTGCCATTCGTAATGTGCTTGATTACTTCTCGGGGTGGTCTGGTCTAAGGATTAATGGAGACAAGTCTAGTATTTTCTTTAGTGGGGGATCAGCTTTTGTGGATAGGAATTCGCAGTCTTGGTTGTCAGAAGGTAAGCTGCCTTTTAAGTATTTGGGTGTCCCGCTGGATGCTAAATCAAACAGACTTTCTGATTTCAATGAAATCATCGATAAGATGACTTCAAAGACCCCATCTTGGACTGCTAAGCACTTGTTGTATGCTGGATCAAGCATGTTCTTTCTAGTATTGCATCGTATTGGATGCGATGCATAAGTCTCCCAAAAGCTGTCTTGAAGAGGATTGTGACAATATGTAGAAATTTCCTTTGGTCTGGCTAGGCGGCGGGGAGGAAGGCTTTGATTAAGTGGGATGTTGTCTGTGCTGATAAGTTGTTTAGAGGGCTGGGAGTTAAAGATTTGGGCAGATTTAACAAGGCTTTAATGCAAAGACAAATTTAGTATCTTTTTGACAATCCTGACAGCTTATGGAGCAGATGGATGTTTAAGTATCACCTAGCCAGAAGAAGCATATGGACCAGTAATCCAAAGCCTCATCTTTCATGGCATTTGCGAAGTATCTTGAACTTAAGGGAGGATGCGCTAAAGTGTGTGGATATTGATAGTGATAGTCATCCTGTTTGGAAGGACAGGGGGAAGCCTTTTAATTGTAAGGTGTATGTGATGCTTGGCAGCTAGGAAGTGAAGAAGCCATGGCACGATCTAGTTTGGAATACCCTCTCGCCTCCAAAGCATAAGATTTGTTGCTGGCTTGCTGCGAATGGAATGCTGCCCACTGCAGACAGATTAAAAAATCAAAGCAGCACTAACAATTGTGTGTGGTGCATTGATGAAGTTGAATCGAACAATCATATCATTTTTTCGTGCAGGGAATGCCTATTTTGAGAAGTTGTTTGGAGGTGATGGGTCATCATGTTTGCTGGAAAAATCGGGAAGAGATGTTGTGGTTGGTTGACAGAACCAGGTGGAGATCGAATGAGGATATAGAGGATGTGAAGTTTATTATTTGCGCTTCCATTTATGAATCATGGAGAAGCAGAAATTAGAATGTCTTCAGGGGTATTAAGGACAGTTGCTCCAACATTGTTTGGAGAATTACAAGGCTTCTGCATATTAAAAAGAATCTTCAACAGAGCAGCTGAAGTGTCACGGATATTTCTGGGTTTCTGTGAGTCTCAGCTTGTGTTAGTATCTCCTTGTTTCTATGTATGAGTCTTGTGTTATTGTTTGGGTGGTCAGAGTCTGGCCTCTGTTGTCTTGTTCTTCCGGTTGAGTGTTTGCTTTTGTTCCTTGTTATTGCTGGTCGTCTCAGTGTTGCTATGTTTTGCATCATCTATTTTTGCTAATAAAGCGCCTTTTTTGCAAAAAACTATTGAATGACATGTTTTAATTTAGTGAATTATGTTCTTGTTATGTATTGCATGCTTTGTTATTTGCTTGACCTAACCTAGCGGTGAAATTATGTTAATATCAATTGCATGATACTTAATTGGATTGTCATAGTAGCAAAGCCTAACCGTGAAGCTACTATGTTAATTTGATAAGATAATTGTTACATCTTCTTGAGACTCTAGCGGATAATAGGAGATAAAACTAGAATCAGGCAATGACGCGCAGTTTTCAGGGTGTATTCTTGGGGATACTAATCCTAATTACGCAATTCAAACAATATTTATAACCTCGGTGACCTAGGGTTGAACCCAAAGAAAGAGGTGGTATTATCTAGCTAAGAGTTACCTAAATTTACTTAACATAAAAAGGTTTAGGGGGTTTCTTGATTGATGATCGGGTGTAAACAAGGAAATAAAAGTGTGACTAAGGATTCTACTTCATTGACGTTGCATATTTTTGTACCTCAAAGTCAGTGACTAAGAGATTCCAAATGCAATTCAAAAACAATTTATAAACCGAAGTATTCGGATCGTCCAAGGAGCAAACTTAAACTTGTGCACTATGTAAGATTTAGCTTTAGTCTAGCTAACTCAAAATCAATATATATTTGTTTTGTTTTTGGAGGATAGATAATACGAGTATTCAAAGTAGATACAATCCAATAAAGAAGATTTCAAAGTCTAACTTTCCTAGTCTAATCCATCAAAACAATGAACCATAAGAGTAATATGATGAAATGATTCGGAGTTGACAATTAAATCACTACTGAAAACAAGATTTCGCCAAGTTTAAGTATTGATTTCATAAGTTCAAGTCTCACTCTTCCGATTTGCTGACTTGCTCGATACAATTACATTAAACACAAACTTCCGTTATGGTGATTAATGTGAAAGCTCGGATAAAGCAAAAGCCTACTCTTCTAATCTCTAATGCTACTTCCGTAGTCACTAAACAATTAGACGGCCCTACTCAATGATTACTCTAAATCCCTATCTTCCGATATGAAACCTAGAGCAACTTATGTTCATGCAAGTATTTTATCAAACACCTTGCATGCATCGTTATCAAAATATGAGTAAGAACACAAATCATCTAACATGTCATTCCATCTCTCATCTAAACTGATACATTGGTTTTGAATACATCAAACAAGGTCCATTTGACCTTGAAACAAAAGACTACTCACAATCCATTGTAAAAAAATCCATCGATGATATACTGAAATCAAAATGCAAATACACAAAGTTAAAGCTTAAGAAAATCAAATCTAATACACCTTTGGATCTTTTACATGCATGGAGAATGTCTCTTTCTCTTTGGTTTTGTCTCCTCTTTCTTCGTACAATCCGCCTCCCTTCTAAAATACCAAAAAATGTGTTTTTATAGTGTAGGTTAAAAAGGGGTCAGTACCCTCGGTTCTGTACCGAGCATACCGAGGCATCGTGAAAATGCTGAACTGTTGACCAAATTCATCACGGTACACTAGGTAGAGTACCGAGCATACCGAGATGACTTCTGTTTGGTCTTCAAACGCATTTTTGACCCTTTAAACCTTGGAATTTGACTTTGATGTAAACTAGAGAGTTGTATATTACTGAATCAGCTTTCCAATGATATATAGCTTATCTCGTTTGAACTTCGTATGAGTTCTATACAAGCTGTAGAAGGCAGGAAGGTCAACCTGTCCAGATTGCAAATCTGATAAATTCTTCACTTATTTGAATCATTTTTCCTCCATAATGCATCAAATCATATATTTTGATAAATCAACTCTTCACAGCAAATAAATGGGTCAAATAACAATAATAATTCGAGAAACGAAACAAAATTCATATGATACGGAGCAAATAATCGATCGAAATATCGACCGATCATTCATCCCTAGGACTAAGGAGAATCAAACATTCAATTTCACACGCACAAATTTCATTTGGTAGTTTTCTTAAGGTTGCGCATCAAATTCTAAATTCAACTCTCGTTCCTTCCTTCCTTGGAATGTGATTGACGCGTTTAAAGGTATTAGTTCTCAACATCTCGGACTATTGAACCTTATAGAATTCAAGCATCTCAACCTCAACCTCTCATTTTATTGGGTGACACTTAGAACTCAACACAAACCTAACATATCGTCGAGAGTAATTGTCGCTCTCGTGCACAATTAACTCTCAAAATAACAATGAAATATCGTCAAACATCGTAAGAATCATATGTGAGTGATTTTTATGTCGCTTTCATTTGGTTAGTTTTCTTAAGGCTACTAAACATGGTAAGAATCAATCGTCATCAAATCCTAGAAGTTTCATTCATTTAGATACACTTAAGCATTTCGTCAAACACTTGGCATGCATCTTAGTGAACATCTAACTGCAACAATTAAGAATCAACCAAACTTCATTTAAATGCATAAAAAGAATGTTCAAAACTCTATTCTAACCTAGGATATCCATATGATCCCCAATCACATAACAATCACTCACATTTGGTGAGGAACATACAAGTAACACTCAAAATGTAAACAATGAACATGAAAGTAAAAGTAGAGTTTAGGATGTAGTCTATACATAGAGGATCTTCAATCTTAAATCAAAGCTTCTCCTTCTCTTCTTGATCTTTGTTCTTTGTTTTGTGGCATAGATATTCATTTTTGAATGTGAGCTTTGTATTTATATCTTGGAAAAATCTGAGGTTTGACTTGCGTCGACCGAGTCACTTTTCTGCGTCGGGCGAGTCACTTCTGACTTGAACGAGTCACTCGATTAGTGCACTAAATGTTGGGCGAGTCACTTTTGACAGGGTAAGTCAAAAAGTGACTCCCCCGAGTCACTTTCTTAGCCAAATATTTGCATTTTCTGCACTTTTTCACAATCAAATAAGCTTTTGCGCGCAATCTTTCAAAGCTATTTCGTGGCTTCAAATGATAGAAATAATCTAAAACAACCACAAAATGTATCAAAATACTGACAAACAACTATAAAACTAACAAAAACTAAATGAGAATTGCACATAAATATTAGTACATTTATGCACTCATCAGGTAAACTTCTCTAGCATGACTATCTAATTAGGATAATTATAATTCGCTCAACTGATGCATGTCTGGTCAATAACATAGTGTTGATATTATGTCAATTTGAGTGGATCTCCTCTCCTGCATTCTTCACCATCAAGGTACATCTCATGGGTGTTTAATAAGATCAATCTACAAGAAAAAATTTATTGGATTGAAAACACATGATTATCATGTAATGTTCCAGCGATTAGTTCGTGCCTTCATCAGATCATACTTGCCTACTCATGTGGTTAATCCAGTTTTTTGCTAAAGTCGATGGTTTCAAAAACAAAGAGTTGACAAGGAGTGATGTCATTCAGGTGGAGAACTCTCATGGAGCAGAACAAAGAGACATGTGCGAGTAGTGACTAATACATATTTTTCGATGATTGGGTGAGGTGTCCGTGGTGACCAGAGCTTCAAAGGATTAGAATAAAATCCTCGTGTATGAGAGCTTAATGAGTGATACCCATTGTAAACACCGCTATCAAAAAAACTCGTCTCTATAATGACAATTATAACTCGAATTAAACTTGCCTCTAACTGACATTGCTTCAGACAAATAATTAAGGAAAAGGTATAAAGGGGATGCGCGAACTATCGATCTTTTCTAGTGCGACACTCGAACTATTCTTATTTCAAAAAAAGACAATTCTTATTTCGAATAGTTTAACTCTCATAACCAAGCTATCCAAACTATCATATACAAATACTAAAATTTATTCATAGATGTGGTTGATTGTTGTTTGGGATCTTTGTACAGCAAGTGACGCAAGTTAAGAGCAGCTTCAGGATCCGTGTAAATTTTTTGGGAAGAAGGTTGTTGTTTGCATATAGGGTTTACTTATTTGTCTATGTTGGTTTAGATTGTTTGGTTATAAGAGTTAAATTGTTCAAAATAAAAATTGTCTGTTTTTGGAACAAAGAGTAATTCGGACACCACATCGGAAAGACTAACATACATCTCTTTTGTACTTTTTCCAATAATTTAGCACCGACCATCAAAATGACAATTAATGTGTATTTTAAAATAAAATGGACATTTTTCATTTCCATATTAACTTTTATTTTTATTTTCCATGTGAAATTTAACTCATAAATTTGAGGAGTAACTAACATAAATGTTCAAAATCCCAAAATCTCACACACGCTAACTTATTTCCAACATTTGACTTGTGTTTAAATCCAAACAGTGTGATCACATTTTTCTCAATAGTGTACACCTCTGAACTTCTTGGTTAAACTGTGAATGGCGTGCTTTAATTTTTACCAGATTTGATGTTTTGATTCTGGTTATGGTTTTGTTATCTGTTTTAGGGGTTGTATATATCTATTAGGAGTCAAAGATTGGTGCTTTATTGTTTGATTTGAAGTGATTGAGTTGTGGTAGGTAAGGTGTTTGATGAAAGTTCATTCCTTTTTTGATTGAGATTCCTGTTGACATAGTTGAGTGGATTTTTGGAAATTCTTTGTTAGGGGATTTTTACGTTCTCCTGTGATTTTTAAAAGATGGGTATGTGTGGTAGTAAAAAAAGATATGCAGAAAATGATGGGAAAGGACATCAGCGCCAGACTTATCAGCCGTGTAGTGTGGCTAATGATGAGCAGGAACAACTTGATTTCCAATGCAATGTTACAGAGATGCAACCTGATCAGGCAGCTGCACTCAACATTGTTGAGAAACATACTCAGGTTAATCGTCCAGCTAAGAATGCTTCACGGAGTGCGAGAACATTTCAGAATTCCAACAACATTCTTGGCAAGCCTTATGGAGATGTCAATAAGTATTATACATTTGGGAAGGAATTGGGTAAAGGGCAGTTTGGTATAACATATTTATGTACAGAGATTGAGACTGGGCATTTGTACGCCTGCAAATCAATATTGAAGAGGAAACTTATTACTAAAGATGATAAAAATGATGTGAAGAGAGAAGTTCAGGTTTTGCAGCACTTGTCTGGCCAACCAAATGTCGTAGAATTCAAGGGTGCATACGAGGACAAACATTGTGTTCACCTTGTGATGGAGCTTTGTAGAGGTGGTGAGCTTTTTGATAGGATTCTTGCTCAAGGACAGTATACAGAAAGGGCAGCAGCAGCAATTTGTAGACAAATTGTGAACGTGGTGCATATTTGCCATTTCATGGGTGTGATGCATAGAGATCTGAAACCAGAAAATTTCTTGTTATCTAGCACGGATGAAACTGCCATGTTAAAGGCTACTGATTTTGGGCTCTCCGTCTTCATAGAAGAAGGTGCACTGCCTTTGCATTTCAAGTATTTTGTCTGTGATTTGTTACTGCATTTGTTTTTAAAGAATGCATACACACTGCAGTTTGTTCAATAACCAGATGCATAGTTTCAAGAATGACAAATGAGTTTTGTCTCCCCTTGTTGTTTTAATTTCCTTAAACTCTTCTTACAGGGAAGATTTATCGTGACGTAGTTGGCAGCGCCTATTATGTGGCTCCTGAAGTGTTGAGTCGCAGCTATGGCAAAGAAATCGATGTGTGGAGTGCTGGGGTCATTCTATATATTTTACTTAGTGGTGTTCCGCCGTTTTGGGGCGGTAAGTGTTCTTAACATTTTGATGCATAGGATTGATGGAATTATTCGTGGCTGAACTATATAAGATATAGTGAATAACCAACAATGTAAATTGCAGAAAGCGAGACAGCTATTTTTAAATCTATTTTAAAGGGGAGCTTGACTTTAAAAGTGAACCATGGCCTTCAATATCCCACAGTGCCAAAGATTTGGTTAGGAAGATGCTAACACAGGATCCAAAGAAGAGGCTTACCGCAGCTCAAGTTCTTGGTAATTCAGTTTTCTTTTATTTTTTTCTGCAATGTCAATGGCTTGAATCCACGTGATGTCATCAGCTGTTATTCCTTGTTATATATATATACTTTGGTAAATTCATCAGAAGGGATGCTAATTCATTATCTACGTGCTTAAGGGTATATAGAATGAAATTCTTGAACTAACACGCATATTTACATGAATAGAACATCCATGGATAAGAGTAGGAGGTGACGCCACTGACAACCCTCTAGATAACGCGGTTTTATCTAGAATGAAGCATTTTAGGACCATGAACAAGCTTAAACAGCTTGCATTGAAGGTAAAAAATAAGGCTTCATTCTGTCAAAGGAATTCCTATTGTTACACAGAGTCAGAGGTTTATGCTATTATTGATAATGACACCAATTATTGTTATATTTGTACTAGTGGAATAGTCTTTTTCACTTTCATCTTGTATATTTTGATACCTATTCCAGGTCATTGCGGAGAATCTATCAGAAGAAGACATAACTGGACTTAAATCCATGTTCTCAAATATGGACACGGATAACAACGGATCAATTACATATGAGGAATTGAAGTCAGGATTGGCTCGATTAGGTTCTAAACTGTCTGAGGTTGAGGTCAAACAACTCATGGAAGCTGTAAGTTACATCACTCCATTGAGGAAAATGCCACATCCAATCATAATTCATATTTTATGATTGTCCTTGAATTTCATGTGGTACCCATTTTTAGGCCGATGTGGATGGTAATGGAACAATTGATTACATTGAGTTCGTAACTGCCACAATGCATAGACACAAGCTAGAACGAGATGAAAATCTCTATAAAGCTTTCCAGTACTTTGACCAAGATGGTAGCGGGTAAGTAGCTTCAAACTACATATGCACGAATATGGTTCATACAGCTATTTTAACCTTATGATTTATTTTTCGTTCATATCAGCTTTATAACGAGCGATGAGCTCGAATCTGCCATGAAACAATATGGGATGGGAGATGAAGCCACCATCAGGGAGATAATATCTGAAGTGGATGCCGACAATGTAAATTGTTTCTTCCTTTTCATCGTAGTACTTGTTATTTTCATGACAGCAGTTTTAATTTTGTATCGTTTTAAATTTATAGGATGGCAAAATCGATTATGAAGAGTTCTGCAACATGATGAGGAGCGGCATCCAACAACAAGTTCCTCAACTGATCCTTGCGTGATGATTGTATCTGTTTCACGACTGCACATGAGCACGAGCGGGTAATAGCCTGGTTTCCATTTGAGTTCGTACTTACTTTA
Organism: Sedum album; assembly: GCA_006409495.1. Classification (NCBI taxonomy): domain Eukaryota; kingdom Viridiplantae; phylum Streptophyta; class Magnoliopsida; order Saxifragales; family Crassulaceae; genus Sedum; species Sedum album. The sequence continues at coordinate 77,189 of QZGG01000373.1, forward strand.
GCTGAACAAATAACAATACATAGAGGAAGAGTCAGGGAGTGTATACCATGCTTTGTAATATTTGAAGCCAATATTTTCTTAGTTCAGGTTTAAATTTAAACAAGTGTCAGCAAAACATGGAGTTTGTGCTTCAACTTGATCCTGGCTGATTCGGGGGGTTCTAAGTTTATGTTCCATTCGCAGCTACGCACTTATAAGCACATTATAGGAGATTGCATCGACTATAGAATGGCTCAAGTTAAAGCTTTGTATTCTTTTTCTTTGGTTTAAACAAACATTTCATTCATACACTTCAAACTGTTAAATGGCTCTGTTTTGGCAACCGATCATAGCATAAACAACTAGATAAGGTTTTATGTTGTTCAGTGCAACTAGATGAGGTTTTATGTTGTTCAGTGCAACATGAACGATTCAGATTCAGTGTAGCAAAAATTATTTTTCTAACTATCGATACAGCTTGCTTCTAAATGTGAGTAGCACTCAGCTTAATCTATCCACTGTTACTTTTAGTGTCAGGACTTTCATGAAACACTTCAAATATTATATGAACACATTTCTTGATGTTTATATTTATCAAAACCGATGGAAATTATCAAAATATTTTAGTCATGGAAATGTGAAGGATGGTATTAGAAAGAATTTTCCTTACGAGGAAAGTATCAAAAAATACTTCTAAACAGTGTTGTGAAACCCGACCCGTTGGTCGACCCGGTTTCGACACTGGGTCAACGGGTTGGAGGGTCAACCCGGGTTGACCCTGGGGTCAATGCTTATGTCAAATATTTAATATTAAGTGTATACACAAATTTGTTACCATACTAAAATCTCGAATTACACTCGAGTTATATATAGTATGATTGCACTTCAACTTAACCAAATGAAATGGCCAAGCGAAGTATGAGTTGCTGTTCGAATGGGGTGTATAAATATACAGCCCATTCGATCCAAAATTCAGACTTCGCTTGGCCAGTTGGCTAAATCGAAGTATAATCTTTGAGACTTTAATTAGTTTCAAAGTTATCAAGCTCTATTTGAGTTTGCGTATGGTAATAATTTTTTGTGTAAAACGAGCTTTGATCGGGCTCAAGGGATAAACCGAGCGGGTCGTGGGTTGAACCGTCCGGGTCACGGGTTGAACCGTCCGGGTTGATTGGGTCAACCCGGGTCACTTGCATTTTAGGGTCAATAAGGGACCCGACCCGATTAGGTCCCCGGGTTAACCGGGTCAACCCGCCGGGCCGGGTCGGGTTTAATAACACTGCTTCTAAATCTTCAAGTAGAGTATTGAAAGAATATTTCAAAAGGGTAGAACTTAAAATATCAAATTGCAATTAGCCTGGATCTGCCACTCGACCCTTTAATCCTCCCTTGTGGGAGGTTTGTAGTTTTCCTCCCGCCTTGTGCGAGGAGGTCTGTGTTTTCCTTCCGCCTTGTGCGAGGAGGTCTTTCTTTCCTTTCGCGCGAGCGAGGAGGTTGTGTGTTGTGTAGGAGCTTTCTTCCTTGCTTGTCTTTGGACGTGGGGCTTGTTCGCGTTAGTGTTCATGGAGTGATCGTATAAGCAGAGCGGAGAGACATGCGCGCTTGATTGGCTAAACGTGTTTGTTGATTATTGGATGAAGGTGTCCGTTATGACCTGTGCTACTAGTGATTAGAATATGATTCTCATGTATGAGATCTTAGACGAATTGTACTCATTGTAACCGCTATCAAAAAATATCGCTAAATTAATAAATCCCGATGTAAAGGATTGAGAAAAAATTATAATGCTAATTTTTTTAAAACAATGCTGAACCAATCTCATAAGCCAAATTTATATGAATATTAATAAAAAATGATTTAAAATGATTTTATAAAACCGATATTTAATAAAAAATGAAAATTCTTAAGTTAAATGGCAAAAATAAATTGTGATTGACAAAACTTACTAAAATTGTTTAAACATTGTGGACATAAATATGTGTACATAGGATATGATCGAAAGGGAAGACACGTTTTGTAAGATAATAGGACATAATTTTAATCGGAGATTAATTTAACGAGTGAAATTAAGTTGAATTTAATTAAATTGGGGGTTGGTTCTGCAAAAAACACGTATAGTTGGATTTAACTGTTATCTTTTATTTTAAATAATATCCGTTGGATTATTAATTATCAACAATCAAAATTATGTCTTACCGTCTTACAAACAGTGTCCTTTTCAAACTTTTCTTTGTTCACTTTAATAGTTGATTTGATTATCTGACGATAAGATTAAATTAATTTTTAATTAACGGTTGGATTTAATGGTTATTGAGATTGTATCCCATGGTCTCATCAAAATATAAACGACTTAATATTTTCCCTTCCATTAATAATAATACTTTTGATCAAAACTTATTTTCCACAACTTAAAAATAAAAAAAAATGTTAAATTATAATTTAATATATTAAACTAATTAAGAAAGAACTGTTAAACCCTAAAATTGCAATCGAGACGAAATAAAACCCTAGACGCTGCAAACCGTTTATCGCCGCAGCGCAAATCCGAAGCGTTTCAGAATGGCGGACGTTGTGCAATACAAGCTGGAGCGTATGGTCAACGAGCTCGACGACCTTGAAAAGCGCGGAATATTCACTCGCCAAGAAATCGCCGAAATCGTCAAGAAAAGAAGAATGTACGAGTACAGATTGAAGCGCCCTAGTCCTCTCAAGCAGGATTTTCTCGCTTACATCGATTATGAGAAGCAAGTTGATACCTTGAGGTTTTTGAGGAGGAAGGCTCTCAATAGAGAGCTTAAGAAAAGTGGGAATAAGAAGCTCAAGACTGGCATTTCTGACTTTGCTGGACTTTCTAGAATTTTTGATATTTATAGATTGGCTACTACTAGGTTTAAAGGTGATATTCAGCTCTGGTTTCAGTATTTGGATTTTTGCAAGGAGCGCAGGCCAGGCAGGTTTAAGAAGGTATATATTTTTACTAGTGTAGTTTGTTTGAATGCGTGTGTTGATTCTGTGGTTAAATAAATGTATTCGATTTTGATTTAGTTGTGTTTGATGTGTTTGAACAGGTGATAGTGAAGCTGATGAGATTTCACCCCAGGGTTCCGGAAGTGTGGTTATATGCGGCCGCGTGGGAATTTGATAATAACTTGAATGTTGGAACGGCTCGAGCTCTTATGTTGAAAGGGTTGAGAGTCTGCCCCAAGAGTGAGGAGTTGTGGGTTGAGTATTTGAGAATGGAGTTGACTTACCTTAATAAGCTGAAGGCACGAAAGGTTGCGCTTGGGGAAGAAGAAGGTAGTTTGGTGGTTGAGGAGCTGGATGCTGAGGAAAAGAAGTGGAGGGAGAGAATAAGGATTTGTTTATGTCGATTCAAGATGGGGAGGGTAAAGAAAAGGGAATGGATTTAGACGATGAGAAATCTGAGAAACATGATGCGTTTCAAGAGATGGCATTAGGCATTCTTCAAACTGTGTATGAGGGTGCTGTGACTGCCATTCCTTCTAGTCTCGGGTTGAGACAACGACTTTATGAGATTGTGGATGCAACAAACTTTGCCCAGTCAAAGGACTTGAAAATGCAGATTTTGGATGATATGAAGAGAGATTTTGCTACTGTTCCTGATTATTGGGAGTGGCTTGCAAAAATTGAATTTCAGTCGTCTGAAAGTGCTTCTCTAGAATCCGGTGAAAATGGTTTCAAGGGTCTACAGTTGTGTAGAGCCATTAAGGTGAAACATTATTTTGTGCCCTTTTTATGTACTCAATGAACTCTGGTATTGAGCAGTTATTTGGGAGTTTCATCTGTTTATTTTCTGTTCTGTAGGTGTATGAAGAAGCTGTAAAGTATGTGCCTGTAGCCTCAATGTTCAAATCATATATCAACTTTTTTATGACTGAACTGGCTGTCAAAAAAGGAGAACAAGAATGTGCTGATGTAACAAGTTATTCAGAAGATGATATTTCCCGCATTTTGAATGTTTATGAAAAAGCTCAAGGCACTGGCTGCCTTGATGAAGATCTTGCCTATCAATATGTTTCATTTCACTTGCAAGCCGGTAAGTTACAAGAAGCGAGGAATCTGGCTAAGAATCTTTGCTCAGGAACCTTGTCTAATGCTGTACAATTATGGACTCTTAGAGTGTCCATCGAGATACGATGCGCAACAGAGAATTTGCGTTCCCCATCTAAGGAAGATCTTTCATCCATCTTTCAATTACTGAATAATGTCTTGAAAAGGATGGATTCAACTGCAGCCGAATCTTTATGGCTTTCTGGTAAGTTTTGCATTAGTGTGTGCAGCAAGTGTTTTGATTTATACTAATCACAAATAAGTTGCATAATATCTGCAAATATGTATTGGACAAGCTTGTGTGGCTAACTTTTTAAGGCCTCCTTGCTGTTCATATTTTAATGAATGTAGGCAACATTGATGTTTAATCAGGTTTCCATATAATTTTTCCATTCTTTCAGAGTTGTATGTTACAATTTGAGAATATATATATTCTGTTGCCTCACCTCGGATATGTAACCTAATAATTGTATCCGTGCTTTCCCTCAGGCTTTCAACTTCTTTATGAATAACAAGTCGTATTTTGACAAACTGGTCGAGGTTGCTTTGTATTCATTGGCCAAAGGAAGTAGTAATGACAATGAGTTTTCACTTTCTTCGACAATCGTAAATCTTGTTCTTCAGAAAGATGGAATTCAGCGTGCGAGAGATATGTGCAATCGGTTTGTTAGCTGAAATTCGGTTAATGTGCACTTTTAAGTTTAGTTGTTCATATTTTCTTCTCTGATCATGGTTTCCATTTTCACTCCTTTTTCTTATGCAGATTTCTGGCGTTACCTCGCCCTGGGCTTGCCCTGTATAGAACTTGCATTGAGTTGGAGTCACACCTTGCCTCTGCTGGCAACAAAGATTGCCTCTCAAATCTGCGCAAGTTATTCGAAGCTGCCCTTGCCACATACGAACAAGATTTGAGCTTATGGAAAGATTACTATGCTATTGAGCTGAAGGTACTCCACATTTCTTCCATTTGTGATTCACCAGCTATCTTAAATAATTAAACAAATGTCCAAACAAGTTGAGCTAAGATGACTTAATTTGATTCAACCCCTGGATCTATAAAAAACTACCTTGATTCAAAATCATATGCGAATGTGCTTCCCTAAATTGCATTTTAATCTTTATATTCAAAATCAGATGGGTTCATCAGAATCTGCTAGTGCTGTCCAATGGCGGGCAAGGAAGACCTTAGGAGAGAAAGCTGTTCTCATCACATCTGATTAGTTACTCTTCTGTGGTTCCATAAAGGACAACTGAGGAAGTTTTTTACCAGAGGTTACTAAATTCAAGGCTTCACACTTCACAGCATATGAATCCAGTTGCAACAATTTTGTCTAGAAGCCACCCTGTTTACCAACAACTTTTGTAATGAAGTTTCTCATAATTATAGACAACACTGTTTTCATAGTGTATTTCACAGATTATATTCAGGAAAACAAATGTAAACTCTTTCATGTCAAAAGTAATTTACTGCCACCACACTGACAGAACTGTCTCAATAGAGTTTGTTCAGGAACTGGATCCGGTGCAGCCACTTTCAGTACTGCCATGTGCTGCAAGTTTAAAAATGACGTAGTTTTATATAGCTTTTATATAAAATTATGTAGTTTAATTTAAAACCCTATAAATGCAAAATGACCCCATTGTCAAAACGACGTCGTTTTATCTCGCAGTTTTTGGCAGTGCAGCACTCGATCCAATTCCGTTTGTTCTTTTCTATTATTTCTACAATTTGCCATCTTATTAAGAATTTTGATATCGGATATCTGTCACTTACACTTAATTTTATATTCCAGATCATTAAAATAAAAAATCATATCAAGGGAAAGATGACTCACTTTTGCATTATGTTCTTTACTAAAAAACAAATAAGTGAAGCTGGACAAACTTGCACGTCCTGCGTGGCTTTCTGTCTTGTTGATCAATCAGAACACAGGATTCCTCTTAACATGTGAAGCGTAACTTTCTTTGACTTGTTAGACTATTAAGGTCAAAAGGTGGGCGGTGGAGTAGTTGTCATGGACAAAAAGTCTGCTATGTTTTCCTTTTCTTCTCCAGTTTTCCTGTTTGGTTTAACGTGTCAAAGGTTTTGGCTAGTTTTATTGACCAGTAAAGGAATCTCATTGAATTTTGAATAGAACTATATGAGGAAGGTTTTTGACTGGTGATTCAAAAATGAAAAGTTGACCAAGTGCAGTACAAAAATATGAAGATACAATTAAACAAGAGAACTAAAAGAGATTTTACAGTGAAATTAAAAAAATGAAAGAACCAATAATTGTATTGACCATGTAAAATAATATGTATGTCTGATTGACTTATTGTTATTGATTTTGCGGCATTTTGGTGGTTGTTGTATTGATGATGGATTTGATTGCAGCTGCGATAGCTGCTGTAAAGTGTGGATCATTAGTGATTGCGGCTGTTGCAGCACTTACGGTGTTGGCCATCGAGTTTTGTTGAGTTTGAGCTTGAACTATTGGTATTGAAAATGGGAGTTCAATTTGGGATGAAATGGAGTCTTGAGGTAATTGCAGACCAGAGAATCTTGATTGGTTGTATAGGGATTGATCAAAGAATTTAGGCAATGAGTTATGTGGTTGCTGATGTGGTTGCTGGTGTTGATGCTGTCTTTGAAGTTGGAGTGAATTTGGAGAGTGAGTGAGGTCTAAGGTGATGGTAGGGAATGGGGCTGAGGCTGAAATTGTGGATATGTTTGATGAGCATGGTAGTATGGCTCTTGCTAAGAAATTAGGGTTCATCAATCCATGATCAGTGCTAGACATGGAACCCGACAAAAGCATACTTGCAGCTGCAGATGTGGTTGAAGCCATAGCTACTGCCGCCGGTGGAAGTGGATGGTTGTGGTTGCCTTCATATGTAGTGACTAAAATTGTTGTATCTCCAGCGCAACGTTGAACCTTGATGAAATCAAAACAGTACAATAATTAGAGTTTGAAAGTAAGGGACATAATAAATTAGTTCTTCGTGATGAGATGGGGAAACGACTTACTTGTTTGCGAACTGGACATCCAATAGCCATTGTGCAACGATAATAAGCTCTTGGACACGGATTTCCTTTTGCCATTTTTTGACCGTATTTTCTCCATTGACAACCATCTGAAATCTGAAAAGTATATCCACACATACAAACGTGTAAACATGTGATTGAATCAAAGCATCACTAGTAAACATCTATTAATTAAATTAATTACCATTGGAGCTTCTGATCTAGCGCGGACAGAAACACGAACTTTCCTCATTGTAGCCTCGGTTGTTTCTTGCTGATCAACAGACTTGGTACCGTTGAAAATAACATTATTATGGCTCAGCTTGGCCACCTTGAAGTTGGTTTTGGAGGAACCATGAATTTCAGAATCAGGGCTCTCCTCTCTGTCTACCATTCCCTTCCCTTGATCGCTACTTCTAGGCCTCTTGCTGTGAAGAGGTGACCCAGAATGGGTCCTCTCCCCAGACGAAGAATTTGATAGCTCGTCAGGCTCACTTGGTCCCGGATTTAAAAACTGTCTATCCACCACAGGTGCAACAGAAAGATTCTTCTCTTCAGAATTCCGCCTAACAACCTACATATAAGACCATAAACACAAGTATTTAGTATTTAGTATAGCAACATACAAGAGTTCAAGATTCCACTGTTGTCTTTTTTACATTAAGTAATATCACGCACCTCTTCAAGACCCCGAGCACTATTAAGAACTGGAACCTGCTGCTGCTGGTGCATAAAAGTGATGAGATGCATCTGCAGAGCCTGATAATTGTGGCTCACTTGACTGAACATCTCCTTTAATCTCTGGTTCTCCACATTCAATCTTCCTAGCTCTATTTTCATTTCTGAAACCTGCAAATTTATTATTAACAATCCATTAAACATATAAACACCTTGAATACGTCCTTTTCGTTGAGTAATACAAGTGAAAAATATCTCAAACCTCAGCGGACTTGGCTCGTTGATCACACGCATACTCAACCGTCGACCTATCACTTCCGGCATTCGCAGTGACACGAAGATTCAATCCAGTCTAAATTCAACAAAAAAATCAGGTGATAAACCGGAGTCAAAACGACGTATTTTGACATAATTTACTATTAAACCAATCAGATGAGACTTATGTAAATTTCCACTTACGTTCAAATTGGAATCGGTCAAAGTCGTCGTCACCGCCTCTTCCTTCACACTCACGCCGCGAAGTCCGCTCTGCTTCTCGCTGGAAAAAAAGTCAACCTCTCTCCTTCCGGTCTCCTCCGCCGTCTCATCATCTCTACTACTCCCACTCAAACTCACCGGCACCTCCTTCATCCCGCTGCTAATATTAAAATAATTAAACGGATTCTGAAATAACGGAACAGTCGATGGATCAAATTCAGTGACACTCACTCCCCAGCCTCTGTCCATCAATCGGAAAATTTTATCCGTTCAAAACTCGCCGGAAATTTGATCGGAATCAAGTTTTAGAGAGATTGAGTCTCTTTTCAAAATCGCAATGTGGATGCTATAAATAAGCAAAAGGAGCTCAAACTTAAGGCCTTGTTTGGTGACTCACTTTTTCAACGCTTAGATTATCTTATTCATTTACCGATTACATCTTCCAATCCAAACAAGGTCTTAAATTTTCAAATTGAGTTATGACGCCAGTCTATTCGTCATCTGACACGTGTCTGTAGCTACCCGTTCCGTTTCGTACCTTCTAACCTCTCTTTTTCTCCTCCGTTACATTTTGGTCAAACTCTACTTTGACTTCTTCTTCCACTTCTTTTGTTACGTAATTAATATATTAATTAATTTCCGGATTTTGAAGACGATTTGATTAATTAAATGGCCACCGGCGCGCTAAAGGTGCTTAGCGACCCACGTGCGGTAGGGAAGACAGAGTCTACGAGATGGACGGTCACGATTTACTGACGTGGCGAAATAGGGATGAAATAGGGCACGGATTCTCGAGGGGGCAAGTGAAGTTAAAAACAATGCCACGTGTCAAATATTTGACAGGCAACGTCGTTGCGTTGACTGCCTCGATCCTACGTTGACTCGGTAGAGTTGGGCATTTCTTGTTTGTAAACTTGAAGCTGATTGGTTAGAGGATCATTTTCGCACGTTTGTTTTATAAGTAAATCTTACCTGTTTGTTGTTGATATGTTGAACAAATTTAATGGTTGGCATTATTTGAATTTTAAATGTAGGATTTTAAAAAATTAATAAATATCTGAGAACACGTATTATTGTTGAAAATTTGTTGATTTTTGAAAATGAGTTGTAATTAAGGGTATTGATGAAGCTAGATTGTCACAAAAACAAAGATGATGGTCTCACCAAATCTTTAATTTAATTGTTGAATTTAACATTGTGTGTAATATATTGAAACATGGCATAATTTACGTGAATAATTTGGTCTTTGGAACTTAATTATGAGAGAATATTTATTGTGTATTTAATTTAATATCTTTTTGAGAGTTAGGATCTAAAGGAATTTTTAAGTTTTTTAAAACATAAGGACATCATCTTAACTGTTGATTTTTATTTATCTATTGGTCAAGATCAAATTGATTTTTGATTAAAATATGAGGGTGAATTTGCAAATTACATATAGGTGGTTAAGATTAATGGTTATCAATATCAACCGTTGGATGAACAGAATTCAATGACTGAGATGATGTTCTTCCGTCTTACAAAATATATGATGTCCCTCTAAAACTCTTTCCTCTTATTAGATGCATAAGTTTAAGATCAAATCATTAATACAAAAAGTTTGAGTAGGAGCTAAACTGAACTAATCAACTAAACCTGATCAAGCAAAAACAGTTGAATTGGATTTCAAAACTTACTCCTTTAACCTTTAATATAAAAATACTGAAACTGTAATTAAATACCAGAAATCTTGCACCAGAATATCCCCAAAAACTCTAATATCTTAGTATTATTTCAAAGACTTTGTGCCTTGTTAGCCGAATTTTTATGATAATATTCGTTCAAAATATTGATACTGTCAGTTTGGTAGTTGGAGTCATTTACGGGCTAGTAATCGTCTACGATCAAGTCATTTTCATTTAGCCAAACAATAGATTTAAATTAGGTTGTTTTTTGTCAAGCGATTGATTTGATGACTCTTAGTAACCACACGTGCGAGCTTCTTGGTTCTACATCTACCATGACCCTCAAGTCTTATAGTCTTATCCATTTATATTGACTAGATGTTTTACATCATCTTCTAGACGAAGTTTCTATTTAAAGCACACATGAAGTTTCAGTTTAGTTACTCTTCTTGGTTTGATAGAGACGAGAGTAGAGATTGGTTTACTCGAATATAAATACGCATCTTGTTAATGAGGTATGCATGCATTCATCAAAGTTACTTTAATCTCATGTTAAAAGTCTTTGTACAATGTTTTCAAAATATCGTTTTTCATTTTTTCATGCTTAAGGTCAATCAGATTTGCCGTGTACTCGAGACATTGTCATTGTATGAAAAAGGACCTTGAGATATGAATTTCGTGATAAGGGTTTAGAAATTCTAAACTTTTGGTATACTTATGATGCTTGATATGAATGGAATTTGATTCATAATTAGTGGAATAATATGTACTTGATAATTTATCATGATATTAAAACGTGACGAAATTGTGCCTAGGGTGTGTGATGTGGGAAAATGTTCAACTCATTTGACTATCATTGTGGCGGTGGATTGGTAGTTGTGGTCAACAAAAAGACTCAGATGTGAGTGGATTGATTGACACGATCACTTGCTACGAAGCCGTGCCGCATGTATGCGCGATGAAGTAATGGAGTTGACATCTCAGAATGCAAAAGTTGTTAACTAAAGGAAATATGTTGAAAAATATGAAAAAAGTTAGTTGATAAGTTATCACATATCGACTATTAAACGTTGTTAAAAAATAATATTCTACAGCAATTTTTGTAAAAAGCGTTGTCGTATCATCAATTTACAACAGCGCTTATTTATATAAGCGCTATTATATGTATTTAAGAATATTTTTTCAAAATGCTGTTTAATGTAGATTTACAACAGTGCTTAATTTTATAAGCGTTGTAGTAGGTGTAAATTTTATAATAGCGCTTAATCTTAGGCGCTGTTAAATAATCAAATTGCACTAATGTGAATGGTATAATTGCAATGTATATATAGGATCTTGCCATAATCTGTAAACCGATTATTAGAATAAACTGAGGATTGATTCATTATATGCTTGCAATTTACCAATTACTTTTTAAACATTGATATCTCTTAATTGAGCCAAATCAAGATGCACAGTTGTTTTTTAATTATAGTATTTTATGTATTACAACTAATTAAGCTTTTGAACAAATTAAAACTGTTTAAAATCAGTACCGGCTCACGTCGTCTGCACCAATATTTTTTTTTCTGCACCAATATTTATTACATTGTTCAGATCACTTTGGCTTTTGGCAAACCACGCATTGTTCAGATCATTTTATGTACGCATGCATTTCAACTATAAGTAAAAGTATCATTTATTCGTAATGGAAGGGTGGTGTGTTTATTCAACTGAAAGGTTGATTTGTAGCCCACAAGTCCATTAAATGGTACAAGCAAATAGGGACAGCAACTAGACGCTCTCCGCCCACAAACTTTGAAGCAGGAAATCACCAAACCGAAATTATCATTGGCATCTCTGAGGTATAGAACCTTTTCACAACTAGTTAAGAGTACTTCATTAATTCAACATTTAGGGTTTTGCATTGAGGCTGTCATTTACTATACTGTCGACCAACTTTACAAACCATTTCTCACAACTTTCAAACTTTTTTCTTCACACTTTTATCCAGAAGTTGTTGAGTTAACTACGGTTCCTAATAGCAATGACTTTAAGTAAAAGACAAATTAGGGGTCACATATTGTTTCTATAGTCAACCAAACCCTAGAAAATAATGAACCGATCTTGGATTTCAACTAATAATGTGATAACCGTCATTCTCAATCGTCCGTGTAATTTGCATATTCAACTACCAATTTAAATTAAAAATCAACTTAATCTCAACTGTCGGATCAATCAAAATCAACAATTGAGATCGCATCTTTCCGTCTTACAAAAATTACTTTTCTTGGATCCTTAATGACAAATAAATAATTAAAAAGACCAGAGAAATATAAAATCAGGACAAGGAAATATTTTTAGAGTAACAATTACTTAGGCCATTTGCGTATCATCTGATTCAATTGGACCATGTATTACGGTTATATGTGTTGTGCTTATCGATAATTAGTAAGATATTAAGTCTTGCCAAACACTACAATACAAAGAGAAAATATAGGTGTGCCTACGCTAGCTGATCAAGTTAATGCATTAAATATAATGATTACATTATGCATGGGCACCAACTGATTATTATGAAATATGCATGTAAAGATCCAAATCCAACTAAACCTAACCTAGATTGAACTTTTGATAACTAATTTAGTTTGTGAAATAATAGATGCTAGAATTGGACAAGATATCTTGGGCCTCTAGACATAAATTAGTCAAATGAAGAAAACTCAGTTTGTCCTTAATTCATTACTAATTAAACAGATAATTTTATATCTATCTAACGCTTCATCTGCACTGGTTAAGGGATTAAGGCAAGTCTGGAAAGAAAAATAAAATGAATATTTACACAATTACAGTTATAAATGATCTTAGTTTTTTCAATGATATTTAGCTGATAAAAAAGGCGGCACATATGATTATCATCTCAAAAGGTCTTCATATATACAAACACAAAGCCAGTTTGAACCATATCTTTATACTCAAACTTAGCTACAAAGACTCTTTTTGAGCCGCACACAAAACAGAATATATAAAATCGAGCAAATTCAAAGCTGAAAAAAAATGCATAACTGAAACATATCACACCCCGAAATGGAGGGTATAAAAATTGATTTTGCGATTTCCGGGTTTAGGGTTCCTTTAATCCTGAACTCATGTACAGAATTAGCATGGTTTTCCAACAACACAATTCAATGGACCAGCGTCTGCGGTTAAGGCAGGGACCATTGCTCCATTAGCTACTGGGAATCTCTGAGTCGCAGTGTAGAGTGGTGAACATGAACCATATCCTGATGGAACAAAGTATGCACCGTTCTGAAAAACATCATTATATGTTCTCCATTTCCAGCTCGTCCAGCCACTCTTGACCTCTCTTTTAGTCACCTATACGTGATTATAAAATTTTGTCAACATGTTTTCCTGTCACTTTCATTTGATTGTTACAAATAGATAATAGCTATATATACCTGCTTGCAACTGGGGTTCTTTGGGGCTCCAAAGTAATTTCCTTCACTAAAAATTGTTGGATTTGCACTTCCACCAATTGCATACATTACCCATTCCTCGTACTTATTGTTGGCTACATGCGCATAACCATGTCTCACCCTACAAAATATAATTATCATATTCATTAAGAACGTATCCACATCTAGCTAACATATAAATCGAAACATTAGGAAGGTCACAAACCTAGGCATCCTTTCAATACAACCAGCCCCGAACCGGTTGAATGCAACAGTGACCCTCATGATCTTATCCTCCTTGAAGTTGTCATTGTGTCCGAGCAACATAACCTGTGCAAACGGAACTCATTTAGTACGACGAAACCCTAAATCGATCCATACTTAGGTAAATGAGTAACCCTAAACTTACTTTGTCATGTTGAGTGAAGTAATTGTTAGAAATAGTCACAGCAGTAGATGCATGTACGACATCAATAAGACCATCAGGCCCACGTGCCAAAAAACAATGGTCAACCCAAACATGCGACGAATCAAAGATACTAATCGCATCACCATCACACCCATTCCGTTTTCCTAAATGGGTAGGGCTGTCCCTTACTAGCGTAGCTTTTCCTGGCTTACAATCATGAATGCTTATCCCATGAATGATTACGTGACTCTTGTGTTGTATTGTTATACACGGTCCATACGCAATTTCCACTTTTACCCCTCGTCCATCAATTGTTTTGTAACTATTGACCATCAACTCATTTTTCAATGTGATCACCATGCTTTTGGAGAACACGATCCAAAGTGGCTCCGTTTGGATGACACCATACCGGAGCATTCCAGGCGTGGGGTTCACTGGATCGTCTAAATTGTTGGTGACGACGTAAATGCGACCATTCTTTCCACCAATGGCATCCTTTCCAAATCCTACAGCACAATTTGCAAGGAGTTTTCTGTCAACTGCCCAGTTTGCCCTACCTCTCCAGCATTTGTCAATAGGGTTAAGTACTTTCTTCCCATTATACGGCGTGGGTGTTGGTGAGTAGTATCCGGCTGACTCGACTTTGAGGGCAAACTGAGTGATCAACAATACCAAAATTGTTGCAAGAGAGTGCTTCATTATTGCCATTGTTAGAAGGGTTTGAGAAGCTGATTTTGGTGAGAAATGAGATCGATTGTTACACTTATTTATACAAGATTAGTGTATGTGGGTGTCACGATTATAAGGTGATACAATTCGTGATGGCACGATTAATCATTGACTAGTGAGTTTGATTAGTCTATTGATTATGTGTGCTCATTTTAGTCTTTTGTATTATATTGAGCTTGAACATTAGCGTATGTCAACGGGTGAGATGTGGAGCAGGCCGCACATTGTCGGAAACATTATCATTTGATCCTTTCTTATTTTAGATTGTACGGTTGAGTAGATGATTTCAAAATAATTGTTGAATGAAATCAAAGTTGGTGGAGTACTAACCGTTTGAAATCTATGAGGATACGGTTAGAGCCGACACATATCTCGTACCTCATCTTCTTGTTTTATTGTCGTTAGATCACCCATTTTGAATCATTGTTATATGTGGCCTGCTTCATTTATTGATTTACATATGTTGGTTATATAATGCTTTCAAGTGGCACATTTTCTTGTATAACTAAAGTTGTTAAAAAGGCGGAATATAATTGTAACCATACATTTTGAACGTATTGAGATTTCGAATTTGTCATTTTTCAAAGTTCTAATTCCCTTAGTTTCCTGGATTCGGATTTGATACTGCGTACAACTATTTACAGCGAATTGAAACGACGTAGTTTTAATTTTGTTTTCAGAAAAACTATGTCATTTTATTATACCCTAAAATTTAGGATTACTAAATCCTTTAATAAAACGGAGTAGTTTTGTTTATTCATCAATTCAAAACGACGTGGATTCGGATCCGGTAATGCGCAGCTATTTGCTGCGAGTTGCAAAACGACGTTGTTTTGACGTTTTTTACTATAACCCTGCTTAGTTTTGAGTGAATCCTTTACTAAAACTACGTAGTTTTGATTCGCATTATATAGCTTTCGCTGTACTGGATCTCAATTCGCACCACATCTCATTCTTAGTTCCCAATAATCTCGCAATAAAAAATACTATCAAAACTCAAACTCCACTAACAATAACAATTCCGAATATTTTTCTTATATTTTAATGCTGAAATGGACAAGACTCGCTTAATTGATTCAATTTGACATGCAACGACGCCAACAAATATTAGCCTATCTTTATAATCTGTGAGGGTGCTGGAGACATCATCGAATATGGTGAGATTGCATTCATTTGTTGAAAGTTCATAAGTATAGTATCATTCAAAACGACTATATACTATGAAAGCATAACAATAGATGTTTAAGTAAGATTTGTCCTTTGATCAAGACAATAAACATATAATAAGGTTTGCTTATCAAGCTGAATGTTTCTCATCTGGAAGAATTTTATATAATGATCCAGATCAAGATCAATATGCAATGTGATCACGATAATACAAGAATATTTTTCATAGTATTTCATTGGATAATTCTGCTGAAAATACGGCTAACTCATACATGTATGATATCTTTTGTGCCGCAAAAGCTCTAATTTTCGAATGATGGCTTCACATCTATATAAGTTAACCACTTTCTCTTCCTCAAGGTGATGTGTGACATTTCTTCAGACAAAAAGCTAGGCTATTCTCTCCCATTAAATTCGGACAAAAAGCTATGACCATACCCGATCCGTTTATCAAATCGAGTTATTCGTCGGACCAAAAAGTCTTAAATACATACAAATTTTATTCTTTGCAATATGATGAATAAAAATAAAGTAATTTGTAAACAAAGGCAAATCCAGGGAGTTTTGGTTTTCCAACGACCTCCTTGAATAATATTGACATGTAAGAATAAGTGACAGGTTTTGTTTAGAAGCGTAGGTGGTTAATGACTAATGAGTAGTCTTGAGCCCAATAATCATGCGTTCAAAACGAATGTACGAATGGTAAATGGATGGATGATAAACGGATGTGCGTTAAACGGATATAATCCATTTGATTTGTTTAACTTATATGGATTAAATGGATGGACGGATGACAAATTGATGGATAATCTGTTTATCCGTTTATCATCCGTTGATCCGTTCAGCATTCATATCCATTTATCATTTGTTTATCCATTACCATCCATTATCGGTTTATGAGTTGTTTGCAAATAGATGATAAATGAATGGTAAACGGCTGTAAATGGATGATAAACGGATAGAGTTTCATGTTCATCCATTTACATCCGTTTATTAAATAGATGGTTAATGTATGGTAAACAAATATGAATGATTTTACCCATTTAACAAAATGATGGTTAATGGATTAAAATAAATGGACGGATGACGTATACAAAAGAAATTGACACATCTACCGTGCAGGTCACGCTTGTTAAGCTTCATTCCCTCCTTGGTCCCATGATAAGTCTTGATGCGATGTCCATTCACTTAGAAGATTAGACCCTCATTGTTCACTAGCTCAACATGGCCATCATCAAAGATCTTCACAATCTCGAATGGTCTAGACCATCTAGATTTAAGCCTTTTCGAGAATAATCTTAGCCTTGAGTTGAAGAGAAGTACATGGTCTCCCTTCTTGAACTCTTCCTTGTGATCTTCTATCATGCCATCTCCTTGTAGATTTTAGAGCTTTCATAGGAATCCAAACGGATATCCTCAAGCTTATGGAGTTGAAGCTTTCTATTCTCTTATGCTTGACTGAAGTCAAAGTTCAACTTCTTGATTGCCCACAAAGCTTTATATTTCATCTCCACAAGGAGATGGCATGGCTTCCCATAAAGTAGCCTATAAGGGGACATGCCTATAGGTATCTTGAAGGCATTCCTATAAGCCTACAAGGCTTCATCTAGCTTCAATGACCAATCCTTTCTTTAACTACCTATGGTCTAGACTTGATTTGGCGGTTGGAGACTTCTACTTGCCCACTAGTTTGGGGATGGTGGAGTTGCGATCTTGTGAAGATCCATACTTGTGGAGCATGACTTCTAATTGTTTTTTCTTGAAGTGGGTTTTATTCATAGTTACTAGATACGGGGGAACAGTGGCCCGATTTTCGTTTTCGGGATGGAACGCGATCCAGTTCGTTAAATCAGTCGATCTGATGATAAGTCATGTTTACTGGAGTTAAAGAGGCAAGCGGCTTTATAATTTTGGAGATCGGCGGAAGCGGCGGCCAGAGATGAAGAGGCAAGCGACTGTTAGGGTTTCCGATAGAAGATAATAAATTAAATTTAGTTAAACGATGCGTTTCACACCTTTGTTTTTAAAATAAATAAATGAATGTATAAATTTTTAATGTTATTCTAAATTTATCAATTAATTTAGTCAACCAAATACAATTAATTTTTGAAAGTTTATCACCTTATAACGTATAAATATAGTGTATTTTTATTTAAATTATTTTTATTTATTTAAATAAAAATATTTTAAAAAATAAAAATAGGGTATTCATCGTTCCCAATACGGTAAAGGTAGCGTTCCCCGTTTTTGTTTTCGTTCCCCTTACCGGACCGTATTACGTACCGGGTAACTATGGTTATATTATCACTTATAATGATTCTAGGTGTCCCAAATTTTGGAAAGATCACTTTCTTAAAGAACTTCCACACCACCTTGGCATCACAAGTCGGGGTGCGGCTGTGGCTTCCACCCACTTAGACACGTACTCCACTGGTACATGAATGTACTTATTCCTGTACGAAGATGAGAGAACCCACATGAAGTCAATGCCCCAAACATCAAAAATTTCTATTTCAAATATGCGCTTATTAGGCATCTCATTCCTTTTGGAGATGTTTCCAATTCTTTGGCATGAGCCGGGTCACAAGCTTTTGAAAACTCTTATGCGTGCTTAAAAAGGGTAGGCCAATAAAAACGCATTGGAGCACTTTTGAAGCGGCCTTGGAGGAGGAACCATGTCCACTGGAGGGAGAAGAGCGGCATCTCTCGAGGATCTTTGTTTGTTCATCTTCGGGGATGCATACTCGGTAAATGCCATCTACGCAAAGCCGGTAGAGGTAGGGATTGTCCCAATAGTATAGGTTGGAGTCCTAAAGGAGCATCTTATTTTGAATGTAGCTCAAGTCCTCGAGAATGACTCCACAAGCATAATAGTTAACTAAATCCGCATACCATTTTGAATAAGAGATTTATAAAAATAAATGAAAAAATGCAAAATACAGATAACTTACTATGAAACTAATTACAAAGTTGGGTTTGCATTTAAGATGGATCAGGTAATATACTTATGTTTTTTTAAGTAATGCACAAATTTAAGATATTATTTATTATTTGTAAAAATATTATTTAATAAAAATATTAATAAAAATATTAACTAATACTATAGTCATACCATAATAAAAAATAAAAGTAATGTTATTATACAAAACTCGTTACCAAATGCAAAAAAGCAATAGAACTACATATTAATTAGTGGCTAACATAATGCCAACATTATTGTTAGTCATAGGATTTTCATATCAATTGCACAGAAGATCAATAGTGTTATTATAGAAAATTAATTGCACTGGAGATAAAGTAATTCCGTATTTGGTCACGTAAGTATAGAAGAGTAGTATTTTCATTTTACGGTTGTGTTTTCATTTCAAAACTAAATTGATTGTTTCAACAACAAGAATGATGTTTCGTCTATTCAAACTGACGTAAAGAAATTCATAACCGACCAAGATGTTATTATTTTCATTGAAAGTTGTGTTCAAGACGATATAAATTCTATATTTGAAGAAACTGACAGAATTCTCAAAGTCCCGCTAATCTATCCCCGTGTTTTTTCTTTGTTTTTAGTTTTTGAGCTTACTATTTTTTTAGAAAACTGAATTGATTGTCCTGGTAGTGGATGCAATATATGTGAGGTTTGCTTGCGAAATGACAAAGAAATTTTGGAGAAAATATAAAAATTCAGCATTTATTTTTCCAAAATGGATATGCATCCTCAGGGTACGGAGGTTAGTTACTTACTTTAATTTATAATTATAATATTTTTTGATTAATTAATATTTGGTTGTAATCATGATTTTTATGATTTGTACGATTACATTTTTCAGAGAACATTGGTAAGTGAGCGACCTTTAGTGTTTAAGTTTTTATTTGTGATATTATTTCTATATGATAATTGATATGATATGATTTGTCTTTTTAGAAACAGAAAGCTTTGCATGTGAGTTACAAGAGTTCTGGAAACGTTACCAAATGATATTGAAGAATTGAAGACAAGAGATTTGAAATTTAAGGGAAATAGTAGATTATTTGAAGACTTAGAAGATTTGGTTTGCAGCTAACATGAAACATAGGGAAACGATAAAAAGATAAAGTGTAATTATTCCGTTTACTGTGAAGACTTAGAAGATATGGTTTGCAGCTAACATGAAACATATGGAAACGATAAAAAGATAAAGTATGATTATTCCGTTTACTGTGATTGATGTATATGTTATGTTTATTTTCTTAGTTAATTGTTGGGTAACTAAGTGGTTATGGGGTGTATGTGAGGTTAATTTATCATGTATATGATATATGATTTATGTTTTATTTAGGATAAGGTTACTGTTTATATTTTGTATTGGTTTTTGGATTTTTTGATACTGGCACAGACATTCTTGTATTTACAAGATGGGCGCCTAAGAGGAATTTAGATAAATGAAAACATGATATCAATTCTTAAAATGATATCTTAGATTATAATTTTATTTTAGACTAAAATCAATATTATGTCTATACAACGAATAATCAAGTATGTGTTACCACACTAAAATAATATCTTAGACTAAAAATATAATTAATAAATACTGGACAGATCGGCTACAAACTTCTTCAACCTATAATTATTATCTCAATTCCTAGATGAATTTTTGGCACAACTTTTCGGCCTTTTCTTTAACAACATTTTTCATCTACGAATTTAAAGGAAATTCATCAGACATTCTAGTAGTGCCTAGATTTACAAAAAGCTTCTCCATATTAGATGTCCTCCTAAGAATACACATCACAACCTCCTTTTCAAGTGTTTTTCCATTGCGGCCATACAATTCCAATACACAGTTCCAATACCCATACAGTTCCAATACCTTTAAGCATTTGAAAGAACAATTCGCCTGCACTTCCCTCCATAATTCATGTGCACAAACCAATAAAAATACAACTAACTCAAATCAAGAAAGATAGGCACGGAATAACATTATATATTAAATTTCATTTTTTTATTTTTACAATATCAAATGCAGAATTCCAATAATTTAATGATCTTGCTTGTTGTTCTCTAGCATGCCGGTTCGTTAGTGTACGATTAGGGATCACATTTTCACCGTGTATATGTACAAACGTCATGAAGCATATGAATAATCATGTAATTCTGATCGGTCGATATTTCGATCGATTATTCGCTTCATATCTTAAGAACTTTGTATCATTCCTCGAATTATTATTATTATTTGACTCATTTATTTAATTTGAAGAGTTTATTTATCATAATATATGATTTGATGCATTATGGAGGAAAAATGGTTTAAATAAGTGAAGAATTCAACAAAAGAGCAATCTGGACAGCTTGACCTCCGTGCCTTCTACAGCTTATACAGAACTCATATGAAATCCATATTAAACAAGCTATACATCATTGGAAAGCTGACTCAATTATCTACAAGTCTCTAGTTTGTGTCAAAATCAGATTCAGTGGTTTAAATGGTCAAAACAGCGTCAGAAACTCAGAACAGCTGCATGCTCGGGTAGGGCGGGTACCAGACTCACCGGACCCACCCGACCTATTAAACTATTTGGCAGATTTGCTTCTGAGCTAGTCGGGATACTCGGTTACCAGACCTACCCGACCCCTACTTGAACTAAACTATAAATACACATTTTTAGAGATTTTAGAAGAGAGGCAGATTTTACGAAGAAAGAGGACAGAGATTCAAAGAGAAGAAGACATTCTCCATGCGTGTAAAAGATCCAAAGGTGTATTAGATTTGATTTTCTTCAGCTTTAACATTGTGTAATTGTCTTTGGATTTCAATATATCATCGTTGGATTTCTTTACAATGGATTGTGAGTAGTCTCTTGTTTCAAGGTCTAATGGACCTTGTTTGATGTATTCAAAACTCTTGTATCAGTTTAGATGAGAGTTGGAATGATTTGTGTTCTTACTCATACTTTAATAGCGATGCATACTAGGTGTTTGATAAAATGCTTGTATGAACATAAATTGCTCTAGGTTTCATATCGGAAGATAGGGATTTAGAGTAATCATTGAGTAAGGCTATCTAATTGTTTAGTGACTACGGAAGTAGCATTAGAGATTAGAAGAGTAGGCTTTTGATTTATCCGAGCTTTCACATTAATCACCATAACGGAAGTTCGTGATTAATGTGATTGTATCGAGCAAGTCAACAAATCGGAAGAGTGAGACTTGAATTTATGAAATCAATACTTAAACTTGGCGAAATCTTGTTTTGAGTAGTGATTTAATAGTCAACTCCGAATCATTAGACATTTCATCATATTACTCTTATGATCATTGTTTTGATGCATTAGACTAGGAAAGTTGGACTTTGAAATCTTCTTTATTGGATTGTATCTACTTTGAATACTCGTATTATCTATCCTCCCAAACACTCTAAAACAAATATATATTGATTTTGAGTTACCTAGATTAAAGCTAAATCTTATATAGTGCACAAGTTTAAGTTTGCTCCTTGCACGACCCGAATACTTCGGTTTATAAATTATTTTTGAATTGCATTTGGAATCTCTTAGTCACTGACTTTGAGGTACAAAAATACGCAACGTCAAAATGGCGCCGTTGCCGGGGAGCAACGAGTTAACTTGTCATTAGTGTAGGTTTAGTGATTCGTTTAGACCACTCATTTACTTTTTGTATATATTTTTCACACTTGTGCTTTCACGGGTTTGTTGTTTTTGATTATTTCAGGATTTTATTTGGTTGATAATAAGCTACAAAGTACAGATTCGATCAACATCTACAAACCAAATCTCTTGATTGCTTATGTCTAACTACTTCTTTGATGAGTATGGATATCCACAAGTACCAAATTATTATGAAGAAGAGTGTGTATGGGATGAACAATGCTTTGATCCGCCTCAACATTTCATGCCATTTCACTATGAGGAGCCCGTTGTTAATAATTCAGTTATGGACATGTGCTTAAAGCTTCTCGAGATGCAAGACAAAATGTTTACCAGACTTGATGAGATGGAGGAAAACAATCAAAGGATGCTCTCGATGTTATCTTCGCACATGAGTGAAGAAGAATGCATAGAGGAGATCTTAGATTCAGAAATGGATATACATCAAGTTTCAAGCGAGTCTCCAAAACCTGAGGGCGCCTTTCATGAAGAATTTAGTAAAATGCTTGGTTTGGATGTTGAGGATTCTTATTCTCTATCAACAGGTGGTGATATGGATGATTCGGGTGAAGAAATACAAGTTGAAATCATAGAGTCTCCTAAACATCATGAATATGGATGATTCGGGTGAAGAAATACAAGTTGAAATCATAGAGTCTCCTAAACATCATGAATATGGTGACTTGGTTGAGATAGACAACGACTCTTCTTTAGAGAAACCTTGCTTAGAAGTGGACACAAGTACAAAAAAGTACCTTGGAGAATGGACGCCAGAGATTTTAGTTGAAAACAATGATGAAGGCGTTGTCATTAAGCCAAATGGTAATCTTGAGGACCCTTTCTTGCCTTCTCAACCTCAAGACAAATTTCAAAGCTTCCTACCATTCATTGCCAAATCATATAGGAAGAAGCTTTGTCGATCCCTTCGCTTCAATGGAGGACACATTCATAAAGGGATCAAATTTCAAAGATATGTCCATTGTAGACTTGATGGACGAAACTTTCAGTGGGATTTAAAGGTGGATTGATCCTCAAGCATTCAAGGCCCCGTGAGAAGGGATCCTAGCAAAGGACTTCTCACGTGTGATTCTTTGGGGGCGCTTTGCTGATCTTGGTTTGTAAGTATTCCTTTTTTTAATAAAGTTAATTGCATAAATGTTGACATGATGATTATTGTGCATATCTCTGGTTGGTTGATATAGTATGCTTAGGGACTAAGCATCATCTTAAGTGTGAAGTGGTGTGTCATAATTACTCATCATGTTATTGCTTTGCTGCATTCATGCATTGCATCATAGTAGTATAGAGTCATGTGTCGTAATCAAGTGGGGTTGGGTTATGAGGTGATTTATATTCTTAGGTTTGTTGATCTTGGATGAATTGTTTCTTCTTGGTTTTGGCTTGTTTCCTATTGAGAATTGTATTGGTGTCATCTTCATTGCTTGTCTCTGCGTGTGTTTGTTCTAGACTTTATCTTCAAGTGGTTCTATTATTGCAAAATCTTCTACGAAATTAATCTTTCTTGCTCGGTAAACTCTAAGTGGTTATCTCACTTGTATTTCTTGCTGAACTAAAGTCTTTTGTCATTCATTCATCTTTACCCTTGATCCATGGTCAAGCTCTGGAAGAAAAGTGAAAAAAAGTTACAGATATTGGGGATTAGGAAGAAAAGTTCCTCCTCGAAAGCATCTGTAATAGCCGAAGGCTAATTAATTTCTTAGAGCTTGGTTGTGAATCATTGCATCTTTATAATGAATGACATTGAGAAATAAGTTTGCAAGTTGATATGAGTATGCGTAAAAAAACATGTTATGTTCAAACGAGTACCGAGCATTTGAGTTTAGTTTTGTAGAAGTGTGTCAAACTCCTCTTCTCTTATGCCTTTAATGTATGAGTTATAAACTTGAGAATGAGTTTAAATAACAAGCTTTTGTACTACCCACTTTGGTAGCATAAGTGAGTTATAGACAAGACAAATTGTGAACCATTTTGGAGATGTAAGTGTTAAATGCAGACATAGTGTTGTGACGACGTTGGATGATTTTACCATGCTTTTCTCATAGTGAAGCTCGCTATAACTTTGCTAAATCAATGATTTTCTTGATTGAGGATACGAATTTACTCTCATTAAAACCTTATCAAGCTTGACTAATGACACAAATATCACCAAGCATACATGTAGGTTAGTTGCATCCGGGATTTGTGGGCATTCCCTTTTCTGAAAACCCTCATGAGACTATAACTTGTCCACTAGGGTAGCCTAGGGGTTTAAAGGTTTGGTGCATGTGCTAAATGTACCCGTGATATGAGTTAGTTTTGCATCTAGGTTAGGAAAACCTTGGATCTCATTTTATAGTGCTTGCATGAGAATTGTCTTACTATATCCTTCATTATTGAACTCTTCATGTGTGCTTAATGTTTGTTCGAGGACTAACAAATTCTAATTGTGAAGTATTTTGATCGGTCGATATTTCAATCGATTATTCGCTTCATATCTTAAGAACTTTGTATCGTTCCTCGAATTATTATTGTTATTTGACTCATTTATTTAATTTGAAGAGTTTATTTTATCATAATATATGATTTGATGCATTATGGAGGAAAAATGGTTTAAATAAGTGAAGAATTCAACAAAAGAGCAATCTGGACAGCTTGACCTCCGTTCCTTCTACAGCTTATTCAGAACTCATATGAAATCCAAATTAAACAAGCTATACATCATTGGAAAGCTGACTCAATTATCTACAAGTCTCTAGTTTGTGTCAAAATCAGATTCAGTGGTTTAAATGGTCAAAACAACGTCAGAAACTCAGAACAGCTGCATGATCGGGTAGGGCGGGTACCAGACTCACCGAACCCACCCGACCTATTAAATTATTTGGCAGATTTGCTTCTGAGCCAGTTGGGATACTCGGGTACCAGACCTACCCGACCCCTACTTGAACTAAACTATAAATACACATTTTTAGAGATTTTAGAAGAGAGGCAGATTTTAAGGTGTATTAGATTTGATTTTCTTCAGCTTTAACATTATGTAATTGTCTTTGGATTTCAATATATCGTCGTTGGATTTCTTTATAATGGATGGTGAGTAGTCTCCTGTTTCAAGGTCTAATCGACCTTGTTTGATGTATTCAAAACTCTTGTATCAGTTTAGATGAGAGTTGGATTAATTTGTTAGATGATTTGTGTTCTTACTCATACTTTAATAGCGATGCATACTAGGTGTTTGATAAAAATGCTTGCATGAACATAACTTGCTCTAGGTTTCATATCGGAAGATAGAGATTTAGAGTAATCATTGAGTAAGGCTATCTAATTGTTTAATGACTACGGAAGTAGCATTAGAGATTAGAAGAGTAGGCTTTTGATTTATCCGAGCTTTCACATTAATCACCATAACGAAAGTTCGTGATTAATGTGATTGTATCGAGCAAGTCAACAAATCGAAAGAGTGAGACTTGAATTTATGAAATCAATACTTAAACTTGGCGAAATCTTGTTTTGAGTAGTGATTTAATAGTCAACTCCAAATCATTAGACATTTCATCATATTACTCTTAGATCATTGTTTTGATGCATTAGACTAGAAAAGTTGGACTTTGAAATCTTCTTTATTGGATTGTAACTACTTTGAATACTCGTATTATCTATCTTCCCAAACACTCTAAAACAAATATATATTGATTTTGAGTTACCTAGATTAAAGCTAAATCTTTATGGTGCACAAGTTTAAGTTTTCTCCCTGGACGACCCGAATACTTCGGTTTATAAATTATTTTTGAATTGCATTTGGAATCTCTTAGTCACTGACTTTGAGGTACAAAAATACGCAACGTCAAATTCCCATCTAGCAATCTTAACCATGTCAAAAACATTAATAAATTCGCTTATAAAATGAATACATCATTCCTATTGGTTAAATTTAACAAGAATATTTATGCGCTCGAAGTGAAAACAAAGAGGAAAAACGAGAAATTACCTCCAATGGAAAGATTTCGAGCAACGGTCAATTGTCGATGAACTTTATAATTTGACAAAAGAACATATTAGTGTCCTAATCGAGAGACATATTGTTGGGGACGTGTTCCTTGACACGGACGTGTCCTTAACACGTTCTCAGTTTTGATGTTGAAAACACTTAGCTAATATTCCTTGACAATGCAGGATTAGGAAATATGCAGATTTGGAAATAAAACAGATTTGGTAATATTCGTCTGTGGACGGGTCCGCATACTGCATGAGGGCGTGCTGACGTGGCAGCAGAATATTTCAGAAATATTCTGATATTCAATAAGTTTTTAGAATATTTTGTATTTTAGAAATCTTATTGTTTAGAAGATATTTTTGATAATGATTACCTAACTAACCGATTTCTAAGTATAATATTTGATAATATTATATTTAGATAAGGTTACTTAAATATAATATGTGATAATATTATATTGCCCAAACTGAATTTTAAATATAATATTTTATATTATATTTAAAAGTTAGTTGCCCTAACTGATTTTAAAGATATTATTATATGAGAATGAATCAAATGAAAAGTGGTAGTTTGGTTATAAAATGCAAACAAATCTAGACCATCCATTTAATTATATCCGACGGTTATTATATAATCTTATTAATTAATATATTAAATGACAAAAGGGCAATAATGGAAACATACATTATAATATATTTTCAAATATATCAATTAAATTCAATCCCTTTTTTTATGGTAACTGAAATTTAATTCTTTGATTAGGAAATCGACATTTAATATTTTGTTTTCAAACATTCAAATTTATTTAACAGACTTTCACAAATACGCCTAAATTGTTTCTTCACCGAATTCAAAAATAATGGTTTCTGAATTCGATAGCAACTCTCGCCTCTTTCAATATATTTCGTATTTCTTAATTTCAGTATTCGTATTTCATTAGGGTTTGTTTTTATATTACTAATGAATTCGTTTGTAAAATCCATACATTGTACATCATTATCAGTTTGTTTATGAATACATGAAACACATGAAAGTTTTATGATGCGTTGTTTATGAATACATGAAACACATCATAACAAATCATGAATCATAGTATAGCAAATCATGAATCATATGAACAATTCATGAATCATAGTATAGCAAATCATGAATCATTTGAACAATTCATGAATCATGTTCCCAAAAGGTATAGCATCAAAAGATCAATCATATATAACACCAAAAGACCAATCATATATAATAATAAGGACGATTCACAACAAGAAAACATACTATACAATACAAAGGAAAGCAAAACAAAGCCCGCCACATAATTTACAATAAGAGAACTAAGTTTGGGATTTCATTTATGTTGAAAGCAACTCTCTGTCTCGTTCAAATTCTGATTCTGATCCAAAGGAGATTATCCAGATCCATGCATCCAGCCGACCAATGAGCTACTCAGTGGATGCAAAAACAGATGGCCCCTCCACCTGCAATACCATTCAAATCAAATTGATTGATTGATTATGAGCAGTTTGTATTCATGCTATCATTTAACGCTAAATAGGTGTTGGTTAATTTGGACTAGTGGAGATCTGAAGATTAAGGTTTTGAGAAATGAGATGTGGAAAACTGCTTGATTTTTGGGTTTTTTTGTGTAGACTAATCTACCCTTTTTGAGTTATTGAAATCAAAATCTCGTATTTAATGTTTCAATTAATTATATTTGCACCCCCAAATTAATAGCCGTCCGATTTGAATATTTAACGGTTGAGATATGTTTGTATTTTATAACCAAAAGGTGCTTTTCACCTGATCCTTACTCTTATTATATTTATTGATCTTGCTATTATCTTTCTATGGCAGGGAGAGATTTTAGGAAGCAAGGGCTAGGGTTTTTGGTGATCATATAAATAGGACTTCAAAGCTTTCATCAAGACAATTCGGTCAATTGAAAGAGCAAACAAAGCGTGTGATATCGTTGGTTGTTCGAGGCTATATTTCGCTCAAGGGTAGGCGAGTGGTGGACTCCGTATAGCTAGTATACAACAGCGGTATTGGTAGGACGATTCGGAGTTGATTTGAGTTGCTAGACGTACGGATTGTTACAACTGAGTTCCGGGCATACTTTGGGAGTTTGTCGGCTGTACTAGGTGTAGACAATTGTACTAGGTAAGAACAAAAGTAATCAATAAAGAATTGTCTGAGAAATCCTTTCCGGTCGACTCCGGGAAGGTAGTGGTTTTCACCTGTTAGCACTGAGGTGCGGGTTTCCACTATACATCATCGAGTACGCGTACCTACTGTTCACTTTATTATTATTGTTTATTATTTCCGCTGTGCAACTTGATCTTGAGGACACGTTCACACTAGAGGACGTGTTCACAAGTGTCGAGAAGTGAACCAAGCTAACCGTAACGATCCAACAATTGGTATCAGAGCCCGGCTCTAGATTTCTTGTTTAGCTTGCAGGAACAGGTACAATGACGTCTCAGGGAGATTCATTCTGGAAACCGCCTATGCTGAAGGCCGGTGAATATGATTGGTGGGCCAGGGAGATGGAAGGCTCATGTTTGCTCACTAGATGGACAAGTTTGGAGGGTCATAGAACAAGGACCGTACAGAATTATGACCAATAATGACCCTCCCGAGGAGAAGAAGAGAGAGGACTATAGCGATGCTGATTATAAGGCTCTCGAAAAGAATAACCGTGCTATCAAAATCATTCTCCAAGCCCTTGTCCGACGCTGACCGCCGAATCTGCATCACTTACAAGACTGCTAAGGAGATGTGGATCGCTCTTAAGGATCTGTACTCAGGTAATGTCGATGTTCAAAGAAACAGGATCCTTGTTGTCTCAAAGGATTATGAGACAGCGGTGCAAGGAGAGAACGAGTCCCTGGAAAAGTTCCTATCCAGACTCAAAGGATATGTTGGTGAATTGCAGTTTCTTGGTGAGAACATACCAACCTGGAAGGTCACTCATCAATTCCTCGGAGCACTCAACTCAAAATGGGACAGTATCTCTATTGCGTTCCAAGCCCAGAGCGACATAAAGACTATTACATTAGAAGAACTAGTAAGTCGTCTTCAGAGTAATGCTGGAATACATCAACGAAAGGTCGAAAGGAGAGAGCCAGATAGAAAGGACAAGTCCTTAGCCTTGAAGATTGAGAAGGCCATGGAACTAGCTCAGTCCGAAGAAGTGCCCGTGATAGATGAAGTTAATATTGCCATACTGACCCGAGCTTTCAAGTTTAACAAGTTCAGTGACAACAATGATAAGAAAGCAGATAAGAACGTCATAGAGAATGACACTAAGAAGAACGGTTGCTTCAGATGTGGAAAGCCAGGACACATAGCACAGAATTGCAGAGTAAAGCTCAGAGATATCATGAAGCCCGAACAGAACAGAAGAGCAATGATAGCGGCCTGGGGAGCATCTGACGAAGACACTGGAGAGGAATTTGAAGAAGAAACATGTCTGATGGCGCATCCTGAGGACGAGTCTCCAAAGGTAAAATTAGGTACTTCTCTTAAAGAAAGATATGATCAAATGGCACTTGCTTTTTTGATAATGTTAGATACCAACGAGGAATTAGTAGCTGATATTGCCAAACGTGACGAACAAATCCAAGAACTTCAAGAAAACCTTGATGGATGGGCGGAGAGATCTAACCGGTTTGAGAAGGAACTAAAGAAAGGAAAACGCAGGTTATGCGATGGTCACGAGGATGAGATTAGGACACTGAAGGACAGTAATGAGACCCTAGTACGAGAAAAGAAAGAAAAGGATGGGAGATTACTGCACTGAAGGATAGGATCCGTACTCTGGAAGCTGACACGGTCACATTAAACAAAGAGTTGGAGAAGGCCCGATCTGACTTAGAAACCAAGAAGGAAACTTGGCTTGCGGAACTCAGAAAAAAGAACTTGAAGCTGACTATAAGAAAAGGTTCCGCAAAGGTATTGGACATGAACCGGTCAAACAAGCTCAGATGTACGCTCCAACTCAGAAGAAAGCCAAGGACAATAGACGTGACCCATCAGCTCAGCCTCATCCTTTCCACAAAGATGAAGAACCAGCCCTCAGGATCTGGAAGAATCAGGCCAATAACAGTGGACCATCTTGTATTGACTTCCAGTCCAGAATAGAGAACAAGTCCGTACCTGCTGGATACAGTAAGTACGTATATCTTAAGGAACATACCGTCTGCTGGCACTGTGGAAATACTGGCCATTACCTGGTAAGCTGTCCTCAGAAGAAGAAGCTTCTGGAAAGAATGAGGAACTATGGACGAACCTATGATGAACCTGTTCCCAGCAGAAGAAACAGAAGACAACCAACTGAAACACAGAATGGAGCTGCTAGGAACAGACAGACTGGTCAGAACAGAGAACCCGTTCATTACCCCAGACCAGTTCCTCAACCCAGAACCAATCCTCAGACTACTCTAGGTCACCGAGGAGATTACATTCCGAGAGGAAAACCAAGAGCTACTCCCAGAAAGAAGATCGATTTATCTAGCTCAATTCCTTCTGCTGACACTAACATTACTACTACCTCTGTTGTTTTTACTAAACCCAGTAAGCCCAAGCTTGTCTGGCACTAGTACAGATTCTATTTTCAACAGCGCTTGTTATTAAGCGCTGTAAAAAAATTTAGATCTTTCACAGCGCTTTAAATAGAAAGCGCTGTAATAAATGTATTTAACACAGCGTTTATTAAACAAACGCTGTACAAAATATACAACAGCGCTTTTATTATTAGGCGCTGTTTAAGTTATATTTTTAACAGCTTTTTTTTGGAAAAGCGCTGTTAAAAATACCAATTAAAACAGCGCTTATATTATAAGCGCTGTCAAATGTTCACTGCAGTGCTTATTCATATAAGCGATGTCATATAAGCGTTTTAATTTAATTTTAATTTTTTGAAATGTTTGTAAAAATAATAATGCTTTGGTTTTTAACTTATTAAAGCGCTTGATACAGAACAGAGGATGGTGAGTTTTTGGAACAACAAAATGGATCACCCTAAGAAGGTGCAAGTTAGAGGTGCATTTTAGCAGTTTTTGAGCTTCCGGTGTCAGAATTGGACCCATAATACCTCGTTTCGAAGAGAACGACGAGCCCGTCACAAATCACCAGCTTCGCTCGTGAGGTATGCTATTTTTTGGGCAAATTCGATCGTTTACTATTTTATTTTGAATTTTTAGTATTTTTCCATTATTTTCGATTTTTTATTTTATTTTTTTTAGAGTTTTGTTGTTTCCCTATATAAGGATACTTAGTTATTATTGTTAGACATGTAAATTGGGAGGGATGGCATGTATGTTTGAGAGGGATGACATGTATGCTTGGAAAGGATGACATGTAAATTGGGAGGGATGGCATGTATGCTTGGAAAGGATGACATGTAAATTGGAGGGATGGCATGTATGCTTGGGAGGGATGACATGTATGCTTGGGAGGGATGGCATGTAAATTGAGAGTGGTGTAGGCAAATATTCTTTTTTGAGTTAATATTTTTTTTCAAATAATAAACAGATTTATAACAGCGTTTAATTTAAAAAAGCGCTATCGTAATTAGGGTTCTAAACCCTGAACCCCGAACCCTAACCCCTAAATCCGAACCCTAATTATAACAGCGTTTAAATAAATAAACGCTGTAATATATTTTAAAATTAATAAAAAAATAATTAATTTTTACAGCGTTTATATTAAAATAAACGCTGTAAATTTATAATTAATGATTTTAAATCGAAATAATGCATATATTACAGCGCTTATTTCTTGTAAAAGCGCTGTAAAAGACATCTTTTTTTATTTTGAAGTTTTAAAAATCAGGTAATATATTTTAAAGGTGTTGTTAAGTTAAGAATTTAAAACTCAATAAGTAACATTCAATTTATTAAAATATCATGAGAACATATAAAAGCATTTGAAATAGTTGTCATTTAAAAATTTGTATTGTGTCTCTTTACCAAGCAATAGGTTGAACAATGTACATTTTTGATCAACTATACTTTTCATTAATCAAAACACAACAAAAATGCAAGTCAATAATTATTTTTGAAGTAAATGAGTTATTAGCTTCATAAATCAAATTTTCAACTAAATTTGTTTTTTAAAAATCAATAAATTCTAAAGAAAAAACAAAACAAATATCAACGGTTTATAGCAGCGCTTATTATGTTTAAGCGCTGTTGTAAATAGTATACGACAGCGCTTAAACATGATAAGCGCTGTTGAAAGTTTTTTAATTCGATTTACTTAAAAAAAATACACTCTTTAACAGCGTTTATATATTTTAAGCGCTGTTAAAGAGAGAAATGACGTGATTGGTCGACTCAGTTTCGCACAGATTTTAATCCCAATCGTTGCTTAAAATAATCTAACAGTCCACATTCGATATTTAAAATTTCAGAATTTTCAATTACGCGCCCAAACTTCCCGCTACAATCTTTCTATATATATCAAACTTTACATTGAACAAATTATTTTAGTTCTTCACCGATTCGAGTAAGTATAGAGCTTTAGTGTTTTATATTGAAATTTTTCGTTAAGCTTTTATGTTTTGTTTCGTTTTATATTAACACTATGATATTAACAAGCTTTTTTTTTCTTGCAGATTTGTCGAATTTTGTGATAATGTCGAGGGTAATGTGACAAACTCAAGACGAGCACTGCGACAAACTCAAGACGAGCACTGCGACAAATTCAGCACGAAGAAGGCTAGGGTTTTAGTAAAAAAATCGAAAGTTAAAATCGTTTTTAATTTCATTGTAATATTACGATTTAAATAAAATTGATTGCCTTTTAAAGCGGTTTTAATTATTATTAAATTTCAAAATCCGTTTTTTCTAATCCCCGAAAATATTATAATAAATATCTTAATTTGAATTATTTACAGCTTAAATAAAAACGCTGTGTAATATGTTAATTAAACGACCTCATTTTTGGTTTTACGCGTGGTTGTGAGTGATTATTTTTAACAGCGCTTTTAATTTAAGCGCTGTAAAAAATAAACTAAATAACAGGGTTTTTTTTCTCTTTAACAGCGCTTCTTTAAGCGCTGTTGAAACGAGTGCTGTTGTAAATCTCCGATTTATAACAGCGCTTTTTTGGGAAAAGCGCTGTTGTTTATATATATTTTTAACAGCGCTTAATAGAAAATAAGCGCTGTTACAAATGTTTATAAACAACAGTGCTTTTTTTAAATAAGCGCTGTTATAAATCGGTGATTTACAACAGCACTCGTTTCAACAGCGCTTCAAGAAGCGCTGTTAAAGAGCAAAAAAAGCGCTGTTATAAATATGATCTGTAGTAGTGTGGGTTCGTAAAAATTAACTTTTCTCTTGCAGGAAGAAGTGAAGAGCAGTCCCTGGTACATAGACAGCGGTGCGTCTGGACACATGACAGGAAACATGGACTGGTTTACTTCACTTCAGCAACATGTCGGAGGGAACATGTCCTTCGGCAATAAGTCAGCAGGTGAGATATTCGGAATTGGAAAGGTACGTATTTCAGACAATATCGATATTGAGAATGTTAATCTAGTAGACAACTTGAAATACGATCTACTTAGTGTCTCTCAGTTATGCCAAAATCATAAGAATAAAGTCACCTTTACTTCTGACAGTTGTGTTGTCAAGTGCATCAAAACTAAGCAGGTGAGACTCAGGGGCATATGCAGAGGCAGGGTATACAAAGTTGATCCTAACTTTGTACCAGAGGGACAAATCTGTCTGTCCACAATCTCGGACGCGTCCGCACTTTGGCACAAGAGATTTGGACATGCAAATCAGAGGCTACTGTCTACGCTCTTTAAGAAAGATCTAGTAAGAGGACTGCCAAAGATTGATGACAACCTCCACTCTGTTTGCAGTGCGTGTTCGATGGGTAAGCAGACTCGCACATCATTCAAATCGAAAGCTAAGGTAAGCACTACTAGACCACTGGAACTCATTCATATGGATATATGTGGTCCAATGCGCACTAGGAGCCGTGGAGGTAACAGATTTGTGTTGGTTATTGTTGATGATTACTCTCGTTATACTTGGGTTAAGTTTATTCAATCTAAAGATGAAGTTTTTGCAGAGTTTGAATCATGGCTAACCACTACTGAAAACCTACTGGACACGTCCTTAGTCTCTATACGAACTGACCATGGGACTGAGTTTGAAAATTCTCAGTTCCTAACTTTATGCAGGGAAAGAGGCATCACCCACAACTTCTCAGCACCACGTACACCACAGCAGAACGGTGTAGTGGAAAGAAAGAACCGAACGCTTGAAGACATGACCAGAACTCTACTCATATCCAGCGGTCTGCCTAAAAGCTTCTGGGGGGAAGCACTGAACGCATCATGCTATGTCCTGAACAGAGTCTATCTGCGCAAAGGACTGGAAAAGACCCCGTATGAGCTGCTGAGAGGAAGGAAACCAAACGTGTCCCATCTAAGGGTTTTCGGATGTAAGGTATACATCCACAACAACGGGAAAGACAATCTGGGAAAGTTCGGTCCAAGGAGTGATGAAGGTACATTTGTGGGATACTCCTCTCAGAGTCGAGCTTACAAAGTGTGCAATCTGCGTCTGAGAAAGATTGAAGAAAGCATTCACGTTGTCTTCGATTAGGAAGTCATGGGAGGCAGTATGATTAAGGACGGAGATCACACTCCATTGGAATTTGAGGATGACTTCAGACTTGCTGCATGGGATCCTGAGATAGGCCTTAATGAAGAATTAGCAGAACCTGAGAATCATCCAGAGGATCCGGACACAGTCACAGGGGGAACACCAGTTGAGAACCAGGAGCAGATTGAGCAGGAAGGTGTCCCTGACGACGAACCTGTCCCCACTGATGTAGTAGAAGAAGACGAACTTCCCAACGATCCTCAACTAGAAGTAATTCCCATGAGAAGTCTTCGAACTAGAACACCCTCAACTCGTCTGGAGGATTATGAGGTGTTCTGGGCAAAGGACGAGTCCCCAACCGATGAACACAGGGCTTCTGAACTCTCACCTTTATTAAATGAAGTAGATCACTTTTGTGCGTTTAATGCTTTTGTTTCCCTTGCAGAGCCAAAGAAAGTATCAGAAGCGCTCAAGGACCCACAATGGGTCAGTGCTATGCAAGAGGAACTTCATCAGTTTCGAGAGGAAATAAGGTGTGGAGGCTCGTACCTCGTCCGGAGGGTCGGAAGATCATAGGAACAAAGTGGGTGTTCCTAACAAGCTGGACGATCGGGAAACATGGTGAGAAAAAGCCAGGCTAGTGGTCAAAGGCGTACAACCAACAAGAACGAATCGACTATGACGACCTTTGCCCCCGTAGCCAGGTTTAGAAGCAATCAGACTGTTAATAGCTTATTCGACTCACCATAATTTCAGGTTACAACAAATGGACGTGAAGACGGCATTCCTCAACGGAGTCCTGAAGGAAGAAGTATACGTTGAGCAGACTCCAGGATTTGAGGACCCGTCCCAACCTGACCATGTATACGTGCTGGACAAAGCCCTATATGGATTGAAGCAGGCACCCCGTGCCTGGTACGAGAGGCTTTCCAAGTTTCTCATCCACATGGCTACTAAGAGTTTGGTAGATCAAACTTTGTTTTTACTCAGAGAAGCGGACAGATGTTTAGTAGTTCAGATTTATGTAGATGATATTATCTTTGGTTCTACTAATGATGCTCTAGTTAAGAAGTTTACAGATCTAATGTCCAGCGAATTTGAGATGAGTATGATGGCTGAACTGAAGTTCTTTCTAGGACTTCAGGTTTCACAGGAAAAAGAATGGTACTCGAATTCATCAGCAAAATACCTCAGGGAAATGATCAAGAAGTTCGGACTGGAATCGGCCAAGCCCATGGCAACCCCCATCTCTCCGAATGAGTCCTTAGGAAAGGACGAGTCCTCACCAGAATTAGATCAGGTCTCTACAGGGATTGATCGGGTCTCTTCATCGTAATTGCTAGTAGACCTGATATTATGTTTAGTGTATGTCTTTGTGCTCGATTTCAGGCAAAACCCCCGTGAGACATCTGAAAGCAGTTAAGAGGATCTTGAAGTATCTTGAGGGAACTGAGGGATCTCTCCCTGTGGTTCCAAAGGAGGTTCGTCTTGACTTGTTAGTTGTACTGACGCTAATTTTGCAGGCATAAAGTTGATAGAAGTCTACCTCCGGCATGGCTCAATTTTTTCTTCTGTTTCTTGGGGATCAAAGAAACAGAATGCGGTGTCCCTGTCCACTGCCGAGGCCGAGTACATTGCAGCAGCTGCGTGCTGTACTCAGCTCATATGGTTGAAACACAATTGCGCGACTACGGTATTTCTGTAACTCTAATGCCAATTTATTGTGATAATACCAGTGCACATTAATATTTCTAGAACCCTGTCAACATTCACGTACTAAGCATGTAGAATAAAATATTCATTTCTTGCGTGATTCTGTTGAAAAGAAAATAATAACCATGGAGTTCTGTAGAACAGAGGAACAAATTTTCTGACATTTTTACTAAGGCGCTGAATCGTGAAACTTTCGCGAGGCTACGGATGAGCTAGGTATGGTCTCCTTCTCTAATTAATTGCCTTCCGTACTGAACTCGAGACTGGCTATGAATTGAGTGGTGTATTGCAAGGTTCAGTCGTTCATGATGTAAAATGTCTTCTGTTTATTCTGATTCATTGTGTGTGCCTAAGGACGTGTACCATGTTGAGTACTGGAACCATAGATATTAACGATTATTGTTAAAGGCATATTGAGCATTTTCTTTCGCGCCCAAAGAACCCCTCAGATATTGTAGTACCCACATTACAAGCCTAATATGATGAGGGAGTTCACAAGCCCTAAGCCAACTCATAGATGTGCTACTCCTATGAGCACCTTTGATTAACTACTACTGAAGTAGTTCTCTATGAGGTACAATTACAGTTTTCGATATATATGTGTGTGTCTGCTATTTCGTGTGTGTTGCTTTATGTTTACCATTTGTACCCGTACCGCAACAACCACACCACCCCCTTGAAAGAATCGAATTCTGCAAAGTAGTTTGGCGGGAAAATTGGGACGTTTTTGGCGTGAATCTCAGATTGGGCATAGAAGATGGTATGCGCTAACAGGACGAGTTCAATGATGTGTTATGCTTCAAATTCGATCATCAGTATTTAATGCAAAAGAGCCATGATGGAGATGATTGTTTGGAAACTGGTTGATATTCTTGAGGAGAAAGTTTGACAATTTTTGGTACTGCTCGGGGACTTGGTTAGAAGAAGATAAGCAAAAAAAAACTCTTCTTCTACCAAGAATCCGAATTGTCAAGTGCAACATACGTAACATCAAGGATCAAAAGAAACATGGCTAGGTTATTCGTCTATCATAGAACGACTATTGGAAACACATGGAATGTGTGTGCCGAGGGAAAAGAGGTCTGCTGCACAAGGACACTGGACGAGGCCACCATCAGTAAGATGAGCCTCAAGTATGCTCCGGACCAAGGATGGGTCTGTGATCAGGCAGAGTCGTCCACCGCTGCAGAAGCTGCAATGGATAAGTTCTTGTCCGCTGTTAAGGACGGGTTCATAGAGCTGACAGAAAGGGTGGAAGAAATGGAACGTACTATGAGAGATATCTGTCAAAGGATGACAAAAAGCTCAGACCACCAGGCAGAGCAGCTTGCAAACATCTGGCGTTTGGTCCGCCAGTTGGTTCGCGACAAGGACGCTTCCAGTGCTCCCTCAGATGCTTAGCAGACCTGATTCAGCCCCTCCTTGAAAACCCTACCACATCAATCCCATTCCTTTGTGTTTTCTTGTTCTGCTCTATGTGCTTTTAATTTTCAATCGTTAAATGTCTGTCTTCCTTGTGCTTACGTGCCACTTCGTTTGGCACGCCTTTGACCTAAATAAATGGGATGTGTTTTGCTTATGTGCTGATTGACTTTGTTTATTACTCACATTCTTTTTGATGACGCCAAAAGGGGGAAGGTAGACAGGAAAAGCATTAACTGAGGGGGAACTTGTACTTAGTGACTGACGGTGTCACTCTGAGGGGGAACAGATTCAAGCTTTAGCGAATCTGTTCACAATGGGTTGTTATTAATATTGCTGGGTTATTAATACTGTTGGGATTATTTTTGGGATAGGAGTTAGTATAACTCTGAATACTTTTGGGATGCATGTTTAGTTTAGGAATTTATTCTGATAACTAAATAATGCATATGCTGCCTACTGTTTACACTTCTGTTTACATTGTGAACTTTTCCTGTCTATGAAGAAGTGTTTGTCACATCAAAAAGGGGGAATTTGTTGGGACGTGTTCCTTGACAGGACGTGTCCTTAACACGTTCTCAGTTTTGATGTTTGAAAAACACTTAGCTTAATATTCCTTGACAATGCAGATAGGAAATATGCAGATTTGGAAATAAAACAGATTTGGTAAAATCGTCTGTGGACGGGTCCGCAGACTGCACGAGGGCGTGCTGACGTGGCAGCAGAATATTTCAGAAATATTCTGATATTCAATAAGTTTTTAGAATATTTTGTATTTTAGAAATCTTATTGTTTAGAAGATATTTTTGATAATGATTACCTAACTAACCGATTTCTAAGTATAATATTTGATAATATTATATTTAGATAAGGTTACTTAAATATAATATGTGATAATATTATATTGCCCTAACTGAATTTTAAATATAATATTTATATATTATATTATATTTAAAGTTAGTTGCCCTAACTGATTTTTAAAAGATATTATATATTTATTGATCTTGCTATTATCTTTCTATGGCAGGGAGAGATTTTAGGAAGCAAGGGCTAGGGTTTTTGGTGATCATATAAATAGGACTTCAAAGCTTTCATCAAGACAAGTCGGTCAATTGAAAGAGCAAACAAAGTCGTGTGATATCGTTGGTTGTTCGAGGCTATATTTCGCTCAAGGGTAGGCGAGTGGTGGACTCCGTATAGCTAGTATACAACAGCGGTATTGGTAGGACATTCGAGTTGATTTGAGTTGCTAGACGTACGGATTGTTACAACTGAGTTCCGGGCATACTTAGGGAGTTTGTCGGCTGTACTAGGTGTAGACAATTGTACTAGGTAAGAACAAAAGTAATCAATAAAGAATTGTCTGAGAAATCCTTTCCGGTCGACTCCGGGAAGGTAGTGGTTTTCACCTGTTAGCACTGAGGTGCGGGTTTCCACTATACATCATCGAGTACGCGTACCTACTGTTCACTTTATTATTATTGTTTATTATTTCCGCTGTGCAACTTGATCTTGAGGACACGTTCACACTAGAGGACGT
Organism: Sedum album; assembly: GCA_006409495.1. Classification (NCBI taxonomy): domain Eukaryota; kingdom Viridiplantae; phylum Streptophyta; class Magnoliopsida; order Saxifragales; family Crassulaceae; genus Sedum; species Sedum album. Next base: position 116,730 of record QZGG01000373.1, read on the forward strand.
GTTCACAAGTGTCGAGAAGTGAACCAAGCTAACCGTAACGATCCAACACATATTCAAATATTTCAATGTAACTAGCTCTCGCACATCTTCAAATGACAAAGTTCAGATACCGGAATACAAAGCACATTGGTTCTTATCTAGTGGAGCGGGAAATATTGATGGTGGGAAGAGTACTTATGGTCTTATGGAGGAAAGTCGTTGTCTACTGCAGAAGCTGAATTTATCATTGCAAGAAGTAGTTATCAGCATATGTTCTGGATGAAGGGGATACTAGAAGAGTGTGATTTGTCTTAGGAGGAGAAGACCTTATACCTTACAGAATCATACCAATTGAGAACTGGTGGAACAAAAGCTGATTACGTTGAAGCTTGTCGGAAAAGAAAACTAGTTGAAATATTCACATAACGATTAGGTTACGCATAGATGGAAGCATTTAGACTCGACTTGGGTCTATGTGTTTTCTGCAACTAATCTCCGACAGATACTTGATCATATCTAGAACAACCAGCAATATTAGATGAGTCTGATTGAGAAGAAGTAAAAAGGGGCAATCTATTGATGTTATTAAGAAAGCAAAATATATGGTGATATCGGAAGTGTCGAGTGTAATCGAAGAAGTAGTGAAGGTTGTTGCTAAGGTTGCTGATACTTTTTATCAGAGGAAGTTGATCAAGATGAGAGTGTGAGAATCTTTAAAAGAGGTTGCACCGATGATTAATGCGCCAAAAAGTCTTTGAGAACGAGACAGGTGATGAAAAGATATATGAAAAAAGGTTTGCTGAAGCAAACATATAATCTGCCCGAGCAGTGAGTGAAATGGGCGATACGTACTAATTATAGAATTCAAAAAAATGAAGAAACTAGTGAAGCAACGAGTGAAACTGTTGAGGCTGATGTCAAAAAAGAAGAAGAACTCGGTGTAGAAGGAGAGGTACTATTTAGATTGATGAAGATGTCCGTAAAGAGGAAGAGGTGCTAAAGTAGATAGAGATGTTGTTGAAGAAGTTGTCCATACAAAATAAAAGATGAGAATGAATGTAAGAGTGGAAATCAATTAGAAGAACATATTGTTGACAAAGATAGTGATGAAGAGACAGAAAATTTTGAGATGGCGGAGAATGTTGTTGGAAAAATTGACGAGGATGTTGAAGCAGGAGAAAAGGTCACTAGAGCAGAAGTTGAGGCGCATTATATAGGATGATGAAGTTGTAGAAAGTAAAGATGTTTCACCAATTGATGAGATAAGAATCTTTGAGCCAGAACAACGCGTGTTAATAGGTCAGAAACTGGGTGACAAGCCTGTTGAAGCAGACAAGGAGGACGAGGAAATGATTAATCTGGTACAATCAAATGAGATTATGATGACCCTGATAAAAGAAATAGATGAAGTTGTATCAGCGTAACAGGTTCAAAGTTGTACAAACTACCAATTCAGAGGTGGTGGAGCAGATTGTTGTTGAAAAAAAAGCCCTATATGATTTGTGTGAGGAGTCGGATAATAATATGGAAGATGATCCTCTTGTGGTATGAAAAGTATTGATACCTAAAAAGTCCAAATAAAAAACTTAACTAATTAAAATCGATATGGTTCATTATAATGCATGTTATCGTTTGTGAACAAAATCATATTTCTTACTAAATCATGTAGCTAACACATGATTCGTGAAACAAACCGTAAACATTACAACATCTACAAATTATGACTATAAAAAATTAAAATTTGAGCGTTAACATCGAAAAATGATGAATTATATTCATTCAAGTTCTGTAGTAGCATGAAAGGTTAGTTATTTCAAACGACAATAACTTTACCCATCGCTGTCAATTTCAAAATCCATATGTGAACACCCAACATTTGATCTGGTATCTTAATAGTTGGAAGTAAGGACTTAAAATCAAAGTTGATTCCAATATCAAAGTTGAAGTTAGGACTTAATCTCATTACTTGAACTTAACCCTGAGTCTCATTAGTCTCATTACTTGAACTTAACTCTGCAGATTTTTTTTTAATATTTTTAATATTTTTTTATATTTTTTTGCTACTACCAATCTCTCTTACTGAAACTCTCCCGAAACCTCAGTTTGAAAATCGTCATTTCGGGTGGGGAAGACACCCCTCCTCTCGGAGAGGTGGTCCGTCTTCCTCCGCCCACGGTTGTGTTACTTTCCTTGCTTTCCAGTATGTTTCCCTTTCAATAATGGAGGCTTGCCTCCTCCTTTCCTCTAGCTTCTACGCTAGCTTTTCCTCTAGCCTTGTGCTAGTTGTCTGTCAAGCCTGTGTGCTTGTGTTCTGCTCCCGTTTCATGGGGTTTGTTGCGTGGGTGATGGTTTTGTGCGGTGTGGCCTGCCGTGGCTCCCGAGAGCTCGGTCACTCCACGGTCGGAGGCACTTAGGGTTGACCCAAGGCTTGGTCTTCCATCAAAGCCTCCGTGCGGTCCCGGCCAGGTGGTGGGGGGCGGCGCGAGCGAGCTAGGGTTTCCTGCGTTTGGGTGGAGCGGCGTGAGGTTGGGGGTGGGCCGTGCTGATTTGTGGGCCTGGTGGGCCTGATCTGTTGCATATGTTTTCCTGCTATTCCTGGTCTCGATGTCCTTCTGGTCTGTTGGTTGGGCTGCTTTGGTGGTTTTCTCGGGTCCGGATGATGTGTGGACGTTTGGCTGCTCGTATATGGGTGGCGGTACCGATCTCGGTCTGAGCTTCAGCTACCTTTAACGAGACTCTCCAGATGTTGTGTATTCTCTGTGTCTTTGTCCCATTAGTTACGCTTCAATTATGTGCTTTATCTCTATTCTTTGTATTGAAATGTACCCACTTTGAATCAAAAAAAAACTTAACTCTGCAGATACAAATCGAAGCCATAAAGTCTAACATTTTAACAAACGAAGTATAAAGTAATGTTTTGTAAGATAATTTCAGGCTCAGGTATTCACTCCGTGGAAAAGACTAATTTCATCAGTGGAATGTTAAATATAGTCCTACCCAAATAAAGCCTCCCACAATCTCCATCATTGCCAGCAAATCCTCTTAAATGTGTAGTCCCGCCGTACCATCACATCCGTTTATTTATTATCAACAATTGATTTTTAAAATTGATTTTTAAAATCTAATTTTTCGTGTTTTGTGCAAATACAGCAGTTATATCATACAAATCAACAGTTATATAATTATTACTCATCGTCTCACAAAATTATTATTTTTCTCAAGCATATAACTTGTGTAAAGTACTTAATACAATAATATGGAGAGTTTTCAATAAATAAAGTTTTCTATGAAAAGTCCAAAAACATTATCTATCACCTTTTCTACATGTCATTTTGTCACCAAGTTGATTGAAATTGGCACCACTCATTGACAATGTGTCTTAGACGACTTATCAAGTCAGGAAGACTTGGAATTTTCTTCGTCAATTTCATTAGGTAAATTTCAGCTACTCACCACTCTAATCAACATCACCATTATTACTTCACTTAGATATTTCAGCTCATTCATTCTACACCGTTGACGCAAGACCTGAAGCTTTTCTTATCAGTTACAGCTTCTTTCCACAAACTTAAGTGCACAACACATCTTCAGTCTGCACATGTTTGCTGTCTTTTAAGGTTGTTTTTGTTGTCAAGAGAGAATCATGAGGTTTCCTTTTGTAGCAGCTATTTGTGTTCTTTTGATCATCCTTCTAGTTCCTCATGCTGCAAATGGTCAAGAAGAGATTTATATTGAAAATACTTGTTCGAATGATACCTACACTACCAATAGCACTTACCAAATAAATCTTAACAGTTTGCTTACTGATATGTACGGCAGCAATGACGCCAACTACGGTTTTTACAACTATTCAGAAGGTAAAGGTAATGATACAGTTAATGTCATTGGGCTCTGCCGGGGTGATATCGGCATGTCTGCGTGTCTCAGATGTATACGCTTCTCTACAAAAGATCTCTTAAAATGGTGCCCAAACCAAAAAGAAGCTACTGTTTGGTATGAAAATTGCATGCTCAGGTATTCCAACCGGTGGATATTTAACACTGTTGAAAAGCATGGTTTTTATCAGTGGAATACTAGGGATGCACCTGAACCTAACTGGTTCAGTTTAGTTGTTAAAGGTTTGTTATCCGGGCTACAACGACGAGCTTCTTTAGGCTATTCTCGTAAAAAATTTGCTGCTGAGGAAACATATATTGTAGGTGTTAACCGTACAAAGATTTACGGGCTTGCGCAATGTACACCTGATTTAACTGAGTTCCAGTGTAACGATTGTCTTAACGCTTCAATTAATAGATTGGCAGCTGATGTTCCTCGGAGTCAGAAGCTCGGAGGACGAGTTTGTTTTCGTAGTTGTAATTTCAGATATGAGTTATATTCATTTTATGAAAACTCAACACTTACACCACCAGGTACGCTAATGTTTTTTATCTTTTACTCCGAGTTTCATGAAAACACTCTTGCTCGTATGCTGATGGTAATTTTGATTTACAGGACAACCGAACACAAAGACAAATGATAGACATACCCAAAATATAATTGTTATAGTTGCTTCAACTCTTGGGTCTGTGGCACTTATTGCTTGCATATGTATTTTCATACAAATAAAGAGACGGAAAACAAAGCTTCGAAACAAAGGACATCAAATGTTTCTCTTAAGTGATGAACATGATATCAGATCTTCAGAGTCCTTGCATTTTGATTTTGATACCATCCGAGTTGCTACTAACAACTTTCACAATGACAATAAGTTAGGAGAGGGAGGATTTGGATCTGTTTATAAGGTACATGAATATGCATTATTTGATATTTGTATCATTTGTAAGTTACTAAGAGTTGTGATTTTCAGTTTTTGTCGCGAAATTAATTAGTTGGTACTACAAATGTAGGGAAAACTTGTTGACGGAAAAGAATTAGCGGTGAAACGACTTGCTGCGCAATCTGGGCAGGGTGACACTGAGTTCACAAATGAAGTTATTTTGCTGGCAAAACTTCAACATAGGAACTTGGTTAGACTTCTTGGTTATTGTTTGCAAGGGAGTGAAAGACTTCTCATCTACGAGTTTGTTCCGAACTCTAGCCTTGATCATTTTCTGTTTGGTGAGTCAAAACTAATCGCTTTTACTATACATTGCGTGCCTTTCCATTTTGAGTTCCATTCTGATAAAATGTTTCTTGATAGATTCTGCCAAGCGTTACTTTTTGGATTGGGAAGCTCGTTACAAAATCATAACCGGCATTGCGAAGGGTCTTCTTTATCTACATGAAGATTCAAGACTCAGGGTTATACACCGCGATCTAAAAGCAGGTAACATTTTACTAGATGAAGAGATGTGTCCTAAGATAGCTGACTTCGGCATGGCCAGATTGTTCGTTGTAAACCAAACTCAAGGAGACACAACGAGAATTGTCGGAACTTAGTAAGATCAATGTTCTACTTGCTCACAAACCTCATTTTCAATACACTTCACATATTACTGAAGTTAACATTTTCGATCAACATATTGACTTATTTATTTGTAAATTTGCAGTGGATACATGGCGCCGGAGTATGCAATGCACGGGAGATTCTCAGTAAAATCTGATGTTTACAGCTTTGGTATATTGATATTAGAAATCATCAGCGGCCAAAAGAACAGTCGATTTTGCATCGAAGACAAGCCAGAGGAACTTGCAAGCTATGTGAGTACTAATCAGTTTTTTCAGCAAACTGCAGATACTGAATATTTCATCATCATTTTTTCTTTGTATATTTTCAGGCATGGGAGAGTTGGAAAGCTGGGACGAGCGAAGATTTTATTGATCCAGCAATCCTAAAAAATCACAAAAAAGACATACTAAGATGCATTCACATTGGATTATTATGCATTCAAGACAGTGTGTCTGCCAGACCTACGATGGCTTCCGTTGTATCGATGCTAACCAATGCATCAGTAGTTTTGTCATCCCCATTAAAACCAGCATATGTCAATAGCGTTGGATTTGAAATGGCCAACACAAGTAGTTCAGGAGGCAAAGTCAGTACGCCATCCATCAACCACATTTCAGTCAGTGACATGCTTCCAAGATGACAACATATTTCTAGCTTTGATATTTTATGTATTGTTTCAATGTAAGTATGCAACTGTTTCTCAAATCGAACTGGTCTGCTGTCACCAGTGAATAAAGCAAAGATTTTCATATCAATTATTTACAACTCCTCCAGGATAGACAAATGAAACTCCTGCGTTAAGGTCAACGTAGAAGTTAGAACAATGCTAACAAGTCTTGGCGTTATTATTAAGGCTTTTATGTTAGAGTTATGCACTGGGTTAATAACAGAAGATCACCTGTATAATCGGTCATATTTCACTACGCACACCACCCTTATATTATAATATTTCATTCATCCACTTATATAACGTTTGCCGTTACCAAACAATCACCTATCACTGTCCGTCAAAAATTCCGTTAAATATATTAACTTTCTAATATACTAATAATAATTTTATTACAATACACCATCAATATAATAAATGAATTTTCATTTCACCGCCTCCATAATTGCTTTCATTACCATTTAACCACCTCTCGGTTAGCATAGGAAGTATTTGGTAGCAGCGATAATTATATAGGTCGTTGAAAGCAATATTACAATATAAAGGTGGTGGCGTAAAATATGGTCTATCATACAGGTGGTCATTTGTAATTAACCCTTTTGCATTTAGAATTTATTTGCGGAATGTAGATGCGTGACAAACAGATCCATGAAAGGAAAATATATACAGAACCATTTAAGGAATTTTTTGATCAGTAACCTACATAAAATTGTTAATCAAGGGGTTGTTTAGTTGATAACAACATCATTGTTCATCGTGTCTTTTGATCGTTTAGGCATGTTGATGGAAGAATTCATGGCGCGGAATTAATGAGGGAGACGAACAGTTGGAAGATGAACAATTTGTGACTCAGGGTCTGGCGCAAATTGTCGATTTAATGTCTATAATTAATGGTAAATAAATTACTGAGATATTTAATTCGTTTGAGCCATTATGTCTAACATGCATATTTTGGAGTTAGTGTTTAGGGTTTGAGAAGGCGAGAGACGAGTAATAGATGAAGAAGCTTCGTCTGAGGAAGTTTCTAGATCTATGGTTTTAGAGACACATGAAGAAGCTTAGTCTGAGTAGGTTTTTGTATCCGTGAAGTTAGACAATTGAAGAAATTGGGTCTCTATCTGTTAGCCTTTAGAGTTTGTAAACAGTGATTGAATCAATATCAATATTGTGTTCATCAGAAGTAGCCTTGAATTATACTAGGTGAACCGTGAAATATGTGATTGAATCAAAAATAATATTGTTGTTTCTTCGTCAGTGTGCCCCGATATGTACCTGGCATTTTCGCTGCGTGAACCGTTTAATATGTGATTGAATCAAAAGTAATATTGATGTTTCTTCGTCTTTGTGCCCCAATCCGCACCTGGTTTTTCTGTTACGTATCAAATCCCAACAATTGGTATCAAGCCGTTAAAGCAAGGGCTATGGGAAAAATGATTTTTCTCTGTGAAGACAAAGGACGAGAGCTTTCTTGATCCAAACAAAGGTTGGATAATCCTGTATATAGGAGATAGGGTGTTGTGTGAAGTGTCTTTGGAGTACACAGCAGCTGGGGTTTGATTTGAACTAAAGCAGCTATACATGACAAAGATTTTCATCAACAAATCGTATCTGAAATAAGAGCTAGATAAGCTTGGTTACTTTTTCAGAAAGGAACAAAGGATAATAAAGATGGTTAAAGGTTCTCTAGTTGGAGATAAAGCAAGGTTTAAGGTGGTGCTTGGGATCAGATTGCTGGAAATGTTGATCTAGAAAATGTAGAAGTTGTTCATGAAGAACGTGGATCTGAATCGGAGTCCACCGTTTAATCAGAAGATAATCCACGAGAAATATCAGACGAACGGTCAAATGTTGCTTTAAGGATTTGGTAGGTTTTGTGTAAATGGTTATGGAATAATTTGATGAGATAGAAATCATATCATATCGTGAGGCTGTAAAGTTCAAGAAGAAATGTATTCGGGAGAAACACATGGGCGAGACAGATAAGTTGAACCTTCAGCTGAAATCATTTTTTAAAATGAAGGACTTGGGGTTTGCGCAGAAAATGCCCAAGGATGAAGTTGTGAAAGAAATAATGAAGTCAATTGACGGCACGTTGTTGTGTGCTGCAAATTTATTCCTGGTCTCCTCCTTAGTATAGTTGGATAAGTAGGGGTCGAATCCACAGGGAATGGTGATAAGTAAATTTTTATCTACAACTAAAGTGGGGGTTTGTGAGTAAGTAAGCAGATTGTGAAAAGAAACGTGGGCAAGACTACTGGCGCGCGACAGAATGCAAGTTACTGAAGTTTTTAACAAAAACAGAGATGAGCTCGGTTTAGACTTATCACTATGAATTCTATGTTTGTCATTGGTCACTAAGGATATATGATATACTGTCCACGCAAGTTAAGGTCTGGTCAAGGCTTAATAACCTACACATACATTCCGATCAAAGTCCGTATGATATTATTACTCGATCTAGTCTAATTAACCACCAATCCGGTCAAAGTAGTGATTAACTATTCTAGTGTTACTCCTAATCATTCACAGTCACGTACCTCTGATAGTTTAACAGTAGATAATAGATTCTATAATTAAGTGTGCGGGTCAAGGCTTCGCTTAACTATCTAACCTAATTATCATGCAAATAAGCTTACTTTAATAATACTAAACATATCATGCAACTAAGTACAAGACCTCAAAATATATTATTCATAGATTAAAGTGCAAACCGAATTCAGTAAGTTAGCTAGACATATTGAATGCCGAATTCATCTTTATCTTCTAAATTTCAATTTAGAAAATATTCTCGCGCATGCCGAAGTCATCGCTTCCAACTTTGTCGCTGATTGCTGACGTCACCCATTTTGTTTTTGCGCGACATAACTCGCGCGCTACATCTGTTCTTCCGGTTTTTGTCATCTCGTTGTTTTTATCAAGGGTTCAGCCTTCTCTGTTGTTCTTTTATTCTAACTTCTCTGATAAACCTGAAATACAAAACTACACCAAAAGCGTAATCTTATAGTTAAAATGTTAGAAATACATGTAATGTTAAGGACCTAAAACGGCATACAAAAGTGTCTTATCATCAATTCCTAGTGAAAGGTGGTTGGCTGTATCAGGTGCTTGATAAATGGTGGGTTTGTGGGTGACACATTGATGATTACAGGCTACGTTGATTTAGGCTTTGCTGGTTGTACTAAAAGTAGTAAATATTAGACTGGTTTAGTGTTCACTGTGCTTGAGATTGCAGTTAGATGTAAGGGAAATCTGTAACGTGTAGTTGTTTTGTATACAACTCAAGTAGAGTGTTTAGCAATAGCTGACACAGATTGGAAGCATTATGATTAAGGAATATCTTGACTAAGCTGGATTTTCCACAGAAATGTGTGTGCATAAGGAGTGATAGTTAGGAGACTCAAATATGTTTACAAAATCTTTGTTCGGAGGAAATGTTTGCCTTTGTCAGGAAAGGGTTGGTCTACTTACAACAAAATCTGAGCAGAGAAACAACTAGGAATGAGTTAGCGATCAAGGTGGAGATTGTAAGCATGTTAATCAACTAATTTCATTGACTGCTACGAGAATTCATAGCACACAATTAATGAGGGAGGCGGACAGTAGGGAGATGAATAGTTCGTGACTCAAATTGTGGCATAGAGTGTCGTTTTAGTGTCTGTAATCAATGGTAATTAATTTAGAGGGGTATTTGATTCATTTGAGTCATTATGTCTAACATATATATAAGGGAGTTAGGGTAATATAGTTTGAGAAAGCAAGAGACGAGTGATAGACGAGGTGTAGACGAGAGGTGGAAGTGAATAGGTGTGTGAGGAAGCTTCTGGATATGTAGTTTCTGACATAGGAAGAAGTTTGGTCTCTGCTTGTAATGTCCTACGTCTGACGAGGCTTTTGTATCTGTGAAGTTGACACTGAAAGAAACCGGGTCTCTGAAGTCTTTCTGAGTCTATAAATAGTGATTGAATCAATAGAAATATTGTGTTTGTCTGGAGTAGCTTGGGATTAGACCTAGTGATCTAGGAAATCCGTGTCTTGCTATTTTGTGCTTCTTTCTTCGGTGTACCCCAATCTGTATCAGACTTGTCCGCATCTTATCAAATCACAAAAGCTTAGAAAATGTTCTATGTGATCGGATTTTCATTTCCGCAAAGATATTCTAAACAAGTCTAAAAGTATCTGTTATTAGTCAGGCAAAATTCAGGGTAACTTTTGGGCTTCTTGTGACGACATTTGGATGGTCGTATAACATCTATTTGTTATGTCGATTTCAGAGTTGTATGAACAGAAGTTTAGTGTTTTGAGTTTCTTTGTAACACAATACACAGAATAAAAATCCCTTAACGTGCTTTACTCTGATTTCTCCTTTCTCCGCACAACAACTAATATTAAAGCTACACGTTGAGATTGCAAATTCTTTGAGGTTAGAAATTACGCAGTTCAACGAATCTGGGAACTTCGCTCTCTCGCAACAACGAGTGAAGGATATGTTGACACAACAGGGGTGCAGAAGGCGTTGTTAGATGTGAAGCCAGAACTGATTGAGCAAGATGATTGGGATGATATGTAGGAGAAGACGGCATCAACGATTTGTCTCTGTCTTGGAGACAAAATTATATATTATGTGATTAATCTCAAGACCTCGACGGAGATCTGGGATAAATTAGAGAAGATGTATATTTCAAAATCGTTGTCTGTAAGTTGTTTCTCAAGCAAAGGTTGTACGCGTTGAAGATGTCTGAACGCTCAGATCTGGTGCAACATGTCAATACCTTCAATCAGATAATTGGTAATCTAGGGTGTGTGGAAGAAATCGGGTCTCTGAAGTCCTTCTGTGTTTAAACTCTCTACTTTTACATTTATGTTTCTTGTTTATATTTTTATTGTTATGTATATGGACATCATCATATGGATCCCCTAGGTTAGGATATAGTTTTAACGAAGGTTGATTGATTCTTAATTTCTATAGTTACATATTCATAGTGATGCATGCTAAGTTTTGACAAAATGCCTAAGTGTATCTAAATGAATGAAACTTCTAATGTCGATTGATTCTTAGGAAGTTTAGTAACTATTACATGTTATTTTGAGAGTTAATTGTGCACGAGAATGACAATTACTCTTGATGATAGGTTAGGTTTGTGTTGAGTTATTAGTGTCACCCAATAAACAGAAAGGTTGGGGTTGGGATGCTGAATTCCACAAGGTTCAATAAACCGAGAGGTTGAGAACCAATATCTTTTTGCGTAAAAATCACACTCCAAGGAAGGAACGAGTGTTGAACTTGGAATACGATGTGCAACCTTACGAAAACTAATCAAATAAAATTTACCTTTCGGGCTTCAACACGAAATTCACCTAAATATTGAACGCAGTGTTTCGTTCCTTCGGCTTCGGTAATCGTATCGGCGTCGACGACGACGATAGCCGATCAATCGCAGTTAACGCAAGTCGTCCTCATTTTTGTTAGAATCGAAGGTATCTCGGAAAATCAATTTGATGCCTTTTACTTGTTTCAGTTTTGTATCTTTTCAATTGTACTTGTTTTGGAATTAGGGCATTAAGCACTCTAATTTTACTCTCTAGTTTTCGATTCAAATTGTGTTTTGGTATTTACCATTGAATCAATAGATAATCGAAGGTATCTTTGATTCTCCTAAGTCCTAGTGATTTCGGAAGTGTCGAGTGTTATCGAAGAGGTAGTGAAGATTGTCGCTAAGGTTGTTGATATTTTTATCGGAGAAAGTTGATCTAGATGAGTGTGTAAAAATCTTAAGAAAGGGTTGCACTAGTGATTGATGTACCAAAAAGCCTTTGAGAATGAGACAGATGATGAAAAGGTATATGAAAAAGGTTTGTTGAAGCAAACGTAAAACATGATAGAGTAGTGGATGAAACGACCAATAGTAATTATAGAATTCAAAAAGATGAAGACACTTGTGAAGCAACGGGTAAAACTGTTGAGGCTGATGTCAAAACAAAAGAATAAATTGGTGGAGAAGAACATGAGACTATTTAGATTGATTAAGATGTCCGGAAAGAGAAAGAGGTGCTAAAGTAGAGAGAGATGTTGTTGAAGAAGTAAGAAGTTGTCCATACAAATACAAGTTGAGAATGAATGTGAAAGTGGAAATCAATTAGAATAACAGATTGGTGACAAAGACGGTGATGAAGAGATAAAAAATGTTGAGATAGCGGAGAATGTTGTTGGAATAATTGACGAGGATGTTGAAGCATGAGAAAAGGTCACTAGAGCAAAAGTTGAGGAGCATTTTGTAGGATGATGAAGTTGTAGAAAGTGAAGATGTTTCATCAAGTGATGAAATAAGAATTCTTGAGCCAGAACAACACGTGTTAGTAGGTTAGAAACTGGGTGACAAGCCTGTTGAAGCAAATAAGGAGGACGAGGAAATGATTAGCCCAATACAATAAGATAAGATCATGATGACCACAATAAAAAGAAATCGATGAAGCCTATTCATTCAAGCTCTGTAGCAGCATGAAAGGTTAGTTGTTTCAACTGACAATAACTCAAGGCATTACTGTCGATTTCAAAATCCATATAAGAACACCGAACACCCAACATTTCATCTGATATCTCTATAGTTGGAAGTAAGGGCTTAAACTCAAAGTTGATTCCGATACCAAATCAAAAGTTGGAAGGATTTACTCTCAGTACTTTTTTGAGAATTAAGGACTTAAACTCAATAGTTGACTCGATAATTTGATAGTTAAAAATTAAAACTAATTTATTTAAATGTGCGTTTGAATTTCAGAAAAACTATAATAGTGGGGTTTTATTTATTATTAAGTCTGTTGGTCTATTAATTGTCAACAATTTTGATCATTCCTCCAATCTTGAAATTACTTGAACTTTAGACTATACATAGATCTACATTCCACTATAGTGATTTTCGAACAGAAGTATAAAGTATTGTTTTGTAAGATAATTGCATGCTCAGGTATTCCAACTGATGGTATAATTCAGTCCGTGGAAAATTCTAATTTCATCAGTAGAATGTTAAATGTAGTCCTACCCAAATAAAGCCTCCCACAGTCTTCATCATTGCTAGCAAATCCTCTTAAATGTAGTCCCACCACACCATCACATTCCTTTAATTTTATCAACAAATGAGATTTATAGTTGACTTTTAAATATCTAATTTTTTCTCATGTTTTGCACAAATACAATAGATATAGTGTGTGGTGAGTGTGTGATTGGTGACGCAGAGATAGTGTGTGGTGAGTGTAAGATTGGTGACGCAGAGATAGTGTGTGGTGAGTGTAAGATTGGCAAGATGGTGAAATCTACACATAAACGCACAGATCAGATCAACACTAACCGAATACTGGAACTTTTACACATGGATTTAATGGGTCCAATGCAAGTAGAAAGCTTGGGAGGTAAAAGGTATGCTCTGGTAGTAATAGATGACTATTCCAGATACACTTGGATAATATTTCTCCGAAACAAGTCAGATACAGTAGAAGAGATAAGGTGCCTGATTCTGAAGTTACAAAGAGAAAGTGAAAAGTCTCTAAAATCAATCAGAAGTGATCATGGGAAGGAATTTGAAAATGAAGATATGGATACTTTCTGCAAGGAACATGGAATATCTCATCAGTATTCTGCAGCAATTACACCTCAGCAAAATGGTGTAGCAGAGAGGAAGAATAGGACGATACAGGAGATGGCCAGAGTTATGCTTCATGCAAAAGGAGTCCCGAACGTGTTGTGGGCAGAAGCTATGAACACCGCATGCTACATTCAGAACAGAACTCTGTTACGATCAGGAACCAGAAAAACATGTTACGAAATGTGGAAAGGTAAAATTCCATCTGTCAAATATTTTCATATTTTTGGAAGTGTTTGTTTTGTTTTAGATGATCGAGTGTACAAACAAAAACTCGATGTAAGGGGAAAGCAAGGAATATTTGTAGGATATTCCACCAAGAGCAAAGCATACCGGGTGTTTCTACCTCAATCAAGAATAATCATGGAAAGTTACAATGTAATTGTGAAAGACGTTGAAGAAAAGAACAGGAATGATGATCTCGTACCTGTTTCAAAAGATGTGAATGAATCTGATGTTTTAGAGGACCAACAACAAAGAGATTTTCCTAATGAGCATCCTGATTCAGACTCAGATTCAGATACCTAAGATAATACATCACAACCAAGAACACCTGCTGCCAAGATTCAGAAGTATCATCCGGTAATTACTATTATTGGAGATCCGTTTGCACCAAGAATCACTAGAGGCAAAAAGATAGATTTTGCCAGATTGGAAAAGGGGGAAACGTGTCTTTTGTCAAATATTGAGCCGAAGAATGTTAAGGAAGCGTTGAACGACAAGTACTGGATAGTTGCAATGCAAGAAGAACTGGGAGAGTTTGAGCGCAATCAAGTCTGGGATCTTGTACCTTGTCCAAAAGGAGTTAATATTATTGGAACAAAATGGATATTCAAGAACAAGTCAGATGAGCGAGGACACATAACTCGTAACAAGGCAAGATTGGTGGCTCAAGGGTATACTCAGGTAGAAGGAGTTGACTTTGACGAAACGTTTGCACCTGTTGCTAGACTTGAAGCGATCAGATTGCTGTTAGCTGTATCCTGTCATCTGAAGTTCAAACTCTACCAGATGGATGTAAAAAGTGCATTTTTGAATGGATATCTGAATGAAGAGGTTTATGTGGCTCAACCTAAGGGTTTTGAAGATCCACAGTATTCGGATCATGTTTACAAACTGAAGAAAGCTCTGTATGGACTACGTCAGGCGCCCAGAGCATGGTATGAGCGACTTAATGTGTTTCTCATCAACCAAGGCTATGGGCGAGGGGGAGTAGACAGAACTCTGTTTGTTAAGCGTGATCGCCAGCACTTTGTGGTGGCTCAAATCTATGTGGATGACATAGTGTTTGGTGCAAATCAGAAGTATCTAACTGATCAGTGCAGACGGAATTTCAAATGAGCATGGTAGGAGAGATGACATACTTTCTGGGTCTGCAGGTGACACAGACATGTGATGGCATCTTTATCTCACAGAGCAAGTATGCAAGTAATTTGGTTAAGCGATTTGGACTAGATAAGGCAAGTCATAAGAAGACACCTGCTGCAGTTCAGAACAAAATGACGAAGGATGAAACTGGAACGAATGTTGACCAGACTCTGTATCGAAGCATGATAGGAAGTTTGTTATATTTGACTGCTAACAAACCAGATATATGCTACTCAATAGGAGTCTGTGCGAGATACCAGGCGAATCCCAAGGAATCTCACATGAACAGTGTCAAGAGGGTTATAAGGTATGTCGCTGGCACTATTAATTATGGTATATGGTATACTAACGATACTAGTGCACATGTAGTAGCCTATTCAGATGCAGACTGGGCAGGAAACTCAGATGATCGTAAAAGCACCTCTGGAGGCTGTTTCTTTCTGGGAATAATATGGTATCATGGTTCAGCAAGAAGCAGAATTGCATTTCCTTGTCTACTGCAGAAGCAGAATACATTGCAGCTGGGAGTTGTTGTCAACAGATGATCTGGATGAAGCAGATGCTGGAAGAATATGGTCTACATCAAGAAGAAATGGTTTTGTACACGGATAGCAAGTGCCATAGACATCTCAAAGAATCCAGTACAACACTCCAGAACCAAGCATATCGACATAAAGCATCACTTCATAAGGGAACTAGTTGAGAACAAGGTAGTTAACCTGAAGCATGTAGCCACAGACAAACAATTCGCTGATATATTCACTAAAGCTCTAGGACACAGCCAGTTCGAAGCACTCAGACTTGCATTGGGTCTGTGTGTTATTGGAGCTTGATCTCTGAGTCAGCAACTTAATCACACAAAGCCTCAGACACCGTGTGATTAAGTCAACAGGAGGCTATATCAGAATAAAAGTTATTTATGTTTGCATTAAATTCAGAAATAAAGGAAAAATAAATGTGACGATTCGACTTTCCATATGAAGAGACAAGGAAAAAGGGGGTTGTATATTTCAAAATTCAAAATTGAATTTCTTCTTTCTTCGAAACCCTAGTTTCACGCCGTCGTCTCTACTCTCCCAAGTTTGATACATGGCCAGATCTCGTATGCCAGTAATTAGGTCCGCCGCAGCGACAGCAGCTCTAACTGAACAACCAAAAGCTTCTGGGCAGAGGAAAGTGAAGAAGGGTGTCCGGAAATCTTCAAGGCGACAAGCTCCGACGAACTGCCCGGAGTCAGATCTAGTGACAGACTCGAATCAGGTAACCCTATCTCCTTCACAATCTTTATCAAACCAAGCTATTGATATGCATATGATGTCTGGAGAGGAAACAAATCCAAAAAATAAGTTAGTTGGTGATGTGAATCTGGGAGTTGTGAACGGTATTAAAGATGGTGGGGTAGCCAAAAAGGTTGAAATCTCTAGAATGATTGATTCAGTATTTGGTGATAAGGGTGACTCGGGTGGAAAGAAACTGAGCAAGCTAGCCATGAAAGTGAAAGAGGTAACTGATGCGCTGAAGAAGAAGAAGAAGAAAAAACTTAGAAAAACCCTAGCCAAAAAGAAGTCACTGAAGAAAGCTGTTAATCTCAACATACCAAGAGAGAATACTAGAGAGGTTCAATGAGAGTCTATAGATCTAGTGCAGCAGGGTGTTGAGAAGGGTATCAGGAATGAGAAACCACTTCACATGAATGTGGTTGATCTTGTCATTCAGAGATTGAAGATGAGATTAACGAGGACCGAGAAAAAGCAAATTCTGGAAGGATTCCTCCAAGTGTATCCATCAGTGACAGAGTATTAAAGCGAAAAAGAGGTAGCAGAATTGTGGAGACTGAGGAACAAAGGGATGAGTCAGACACTATGACAGATGATGTTACAGAATCTAGAAGAGATAAGAAAGCAGTACTTGTGTAAAGGGTAGATTCAAAGGATAAGTCTGTAGAGGTACCTAATGCAGGGGGAGCACATGGTCCTAAGATGACAGGAAAAGAAGAGGTAGCCAAAGGAGTAACAACTGATGATGGTGTGTGGATGAGTTCGACCACAGCAGCTCGAAGATGGAAGTTGATCAAAGAAAGAAAGATAGTAGCCGAAGGAATCTTCGTCGAGAAGAAGTTTGATGTTGCTGAAGTAGTAAAAGCTATAGAAGATGCTGGCTTATTAGAATCTCTGAAAGTCGCCAAGCCGTTCTGTGAACAGTTGGTAAGAGAAGTAATTGGTAATATAACTCCTGAGTTTGGTGATACCTACAATGATCGGTATGGACAAGTGAGAGTAAGAGGATACAAGTTGAGCATTACACCAGAAGACTTCAATATGCATTACGGAATAGAGATGACTGAAGCAGCACAGAGGATCACAGGATTTGATCAGATAGCCGGTGTACTAACCAATCACAAACTTGAAGAATGGAATGGAAGCACAATTGGGTCCAAGTACCTCACTACCAAGTACACTCTATTGTTGGGAATCTGTATCAGAAACTGGATTCCAATTCATCATAGGCACACAGTGAGAAAACATATGGGATCTTTCTTGTAAAAAAAACAATTTGGCATTGGGGAAGAAGATCAACCTAGGACAAATTGCTTTTGATCAGCTAGCAAGTCATGCAATCCATGAAATAGTGATGAAGAAATGTCCAGCCTTGAAGGCAGAAGTTGATAAGCTGTCCCCTGAACCAAAACCATTGGTAGTTGACTGGAAGGTGTTTAAAGGTAATCATTATATTGATGTCTCTGTTCCAGTATCTGTGCAGAAATGTTTGCTGAAGCAGAAAAATGGTGATAAAGTGATTACTGGAGATCTGCATAAGATGATGATAACTCGGCTGCAGAGAGAACTTGATGTCCTACATGAGGTGGAAGCTCAAGCCAAGCGAGACAAGAAAGAAGTCAAAGCCCTTCTACAGAAACTTACCGGACTGATCGAGCCAGATACAGATGCAGACTCTGACACAGAATCATCAGACGCATCTAAGTGAATATCCTCATCTGAAGAAAACATTATGAACATTTGCAGTTTGTTCTATTTCCGTTTAAACTTATGAACTATTGTGAACCCTTGCACTTTTTGTGGCAAAAAGGGGGAGTACTTTTGATTTGTCCTGTTTTGATGTGATATACCCGTGTGGGGTTATGATGCTAGTTTGGTATAGTTAGTTTCGCATTAGATGGCAGAAAACAGGTGAAGAAAGTTTTGCCAAAAAAAATCGCCAAGGGGGAGATTGTGAGCTCCATATGGCAGTGGCGAATTTTTTGCAAAGCAAGTCTCAGAATTTTGGATCACGGCCTGAAGTAGAGGTGTCTGCATTGTCATAAATGCACATGCGAAACTTCTGGATATATTAAATACGAGAATCTTTGCCAATTATTACATGCCTTAACTGGCAGGAGTCAGAGAGATTTCAGGGCTGCATAAATGTTGACGTTTGGGTATGAACGTTATGGAAATTGAAGCATCATCAATTGACAAATCAATGAAGAAGAGACTATAAAAGGAAAGGAGATGAGGATGGATCGATAAGCAAGCAAGTGAAGATAATCAACTTATCATATGTGATATCTTAATACAACACAGATTTGTGGGATGCTTCAAGAAGGAGACAGCGGGAGGCTGTTCTAGACACGGTCACGTTAGACGGGAAGTCTACAGTCAGACGGGAGTTTGATTAAGTGATATCGAGGGGAGATCGGTGTGTATATAGATTGATAGAAATGGTATCGAAGGGAGTTCGAGTACGTTTCGTGTAACCAATCTTATACTAGTGAAGCTGTTCCACGAGATTGGGAGAATCCCCCTGACTAAGCCTTCGGGAGCTGAACAGGGTTACCAACTTCTGTGTCTATAGTTTTGTTTCTGTTAAGTTCATTTCAAATCTCGAATCAGATATCTGAGACACACCAACGTGACACAGTCATCTACACTTCTGAGACACTAGACAGTGTTTTCAGGTTCATTATAATGCATGTTATCGTTTGTAAACAAAATCATATTTCTTACTAAATCATGTAGCTAACACATGATTCGTGAAACAAACCGTAAACATTACAACATCTACAAATTATGACTATACAAAATTAAAATTTGAGCGTCAACATCGAAAAATGATGAATTATATTCATTCAAGTTCTGTAGTAGCATGAAAGGTTAGTTGTTTCAAACGACAATAACTTTACCCATCGCTGTCAATTTCAAAATCCATATGTGAACACCCAACATTTGATCTGGTGTCTTAATAGTTGGAAGTAAGGACTTAAAATCAAAGTTGATTCCAATATCAAAGTTGAAGTTAGGACTTAATCTCATTACTTGAACTTAACTCTGCAGATACAAATCGAAGCCATAAAGTCTAACATTTTAACAAACGAAGTATAAAGTATTGTTTTGTAAGATAATTGCAGGCTCAGGTATTCCAACTGATGGTATGTTTCACTCCTTGGAAAAGACTAATTTCATCAGTGGAATGTTAAATGTAGTCCTACCCAAATAAAGCCTCCCACAATCTCCATCATTGCCAGCAAATCCTCTAAAATGTGTAGTCCCGCCGTACCATCACATCCGTTTATTTATTATCAACAAATGAGATTTAAAATTATTTTTAAAATCTAATTTTTCGAGTTTTGTGCAAATACAGCGATTATATCATACAAATCAACAGTTATATATTATTACTCATCGTCTCACAAAATTATTATTTTTCTCAAGCATATAACTTGTGTAAACTACTTAATACAATAATATGGAGGGTGTTCAATAAATAAAGTTTCCTATGAAAAGTCCAAAAACATTATCTATCACCTTTTCTACATGTCATTTTGTCACCAAGTTGATTGAAATTGGCACCATTCATTGACAATGTGTCTTAGACGACTTATCAAGTCAGGAAGACTTGGAATTTTCTTCGTCAATTTACTTAGGTAAATTTCAGCTACTCACCACTCTAATCAACATCACCATTATTACTTCACTTAGATATTTCAGCTCATTCATTCTACACCGTTGACGCAAGACCTAAAGCTTTTCTTATCAGTTACAGCTTCTTTCCACAAACTTAAGTGCACAACACATCTTCAGTCTGCACATGTTTGCTGTCTTTTAAGGTTGTTTTTGTTGTCAAGAGAGAATGAGGTTTCCTTTTGTAGCAGCTATTTGTGTTCTTTTGATTATCCTTCTAGTTCCTCATGCTGCAAATGCTCAAGAGGTTTATATTTTCAATACTTGTTCGAATGATACCTACACTACCAATAGCACTTACCAAATAAATCTTAACAGTTTGCTTACTTTTATGTCCGTCGGCAATGCCGCCAACTACGGTTTCTACAACTACTCAGTTGGTGAAGGTAATGATACAGTTAATGTCATTGGGCTCTGCCGGGGTGATATCGACATGTCTGCGTGTCTCAGATGTATACGCTTCTCTACAAAAGATCTCTTAAAATGGTGCCCAAACCAAAAAGAAGCTACTGTTTGGTATGAAAGATGCATGCTCAGGTATTCCAACCGGTCGATATTCAACACTGTTGAAAAGGATGGTTTTTATCAGTGGAATATTAGGGATGCACCTGAACCTAATTGGTTCAGTTTAGTTGTTAAAGGTTTGTTATCCGGGCTACAACGTCGAGCTTCGTTGGGTGATTCTCGTAAAAAATTTGCAGCTGAGGAAACATATATTGTAGGTGTTAACCGTACAAAGATTTACGGGCTTGCGCAATGTACACCTGATTTAACTGAGTTCCAGTGTAGCGATTGTCTTAATGCTTCATTCAGTAGATTGGCAGCTGATGTTCCTCGGAGTCAGAAGCTCGGAGGACGAGTTTGTTGGCGTAGTTGTAATTTCAGATATGAGTTATATTCATTTTATGAAAACTCAACACTTCCACCACCACCACCACCACCAGGAAATCCGCCTACCGGTTTAGTCCCAACACCACCAGGTACGCTAATGTTTTTTATCTTTTATTCCGAGTTTCATGAAAACACTCTTGCTCGTATGCTGATGGTAATTTTGATGTACAGGACAACCGCACACAAAGACAAATGATAGACATACCCAAAATATAATTGTTATAGTTGCTTCCACTCTTGGGTCTGTGGCACTTATTGCTTCCATATGTATTTTCATACAAATAAAGAGACGGAAAACAAAGCTTCGAAACAAAGGACATCGAATGTTTCTCTTAAGTGATGAACATGATATCAGATCTTCAGAGTCCTTGCATTTTGATTTTGATACCATCCGAGTT
Organism: Sedum album; assembly: GCA_006409495.1. Lineage (NCBI taxonomy): Eukaryota > Viridiplantae > Streptophyta > Magnoliopsida > Saxifragales > Crassulaceae > Sedum > Sedum album. Next base: position 138,050 of record QZGG01000373.1, read on the forward strand.
GCTACTAACAACTTTCACAATGACAATAAGTTAGGAGAGGGAGGATTTGGATCTGTTTATAAGGTACATGTTGATATTTGTATCATTTGTAAATTACCAAGAGTTGTGATTTTCAGCTTTTGTTGTGAAATTAATTAGTTGGTACTACAAATGTAGGGAAAACTTGTTGACGGAAAAAGAATTAGCGGTGAAACGACTTGCTGCGCAATCTGGACAGGGTGACACTGAGTTCACAATGAAGTTATTTTGCTGGCGAAACTTCAACATAGGAACTTGGTTAGACTTCTTGGTTATTGTTTGGAAGGGAGTGAAAGACTTCTCATATCTACGAGTTTGTTCCGAACTCTAGCCTTGATCATTTTCTATTTGGTGCGTGAAAACTAAACACTTACTACATAAAGCTCGAAGGGTAATGTGTGCTTTTGGTTCTGATGAAATGTTTCTTTATAGATTCTGCCAAGCGTTTCTTTTTGGATTGGGAAGCTCGTTACAAAATCATAACCGGCATTGCAAAGGGACTTCTTTATCTACATGAAGATTCAAGACTCAGGGTTATACACCGCGATCTAAAAGCAGGTAACATTTTACTAGATGAAGAGATGTGTCCTAAGATAGCTGACTTCGGCATGGCCAAAATTGTTCGTTGTAAACCAAACTCAAGGAGACACAACGAGAATTGTCGGAACTTAGTAAGATCAATGTTCTACTTGCTCACAAACCTCATTTTTAATACACTTCACATATTATTGAAGTTAACATTTTCGATCAACATATTGACCTTATTTATTTGTAAATTTGCAGTGGATACATGGCGCCGGAGTATGCAATGCACGGGAGATTCTCAGTAAAATCTGATGTTTACAGCTTTGGTATATTGATATTAGAAATCATCAGCGGCCAAAAGAACAGTCGATTTTGCATCGAAGACAAGCCAGAGGAACTTGCAAGCTATGTGAGTACTAATCAGTTTTTCAGCAAACTGCAGATACTGAATATTTCATCATCATTTTTTCTTTGTATATTTTCAGGCATGGGAGAGTTGGAAAGCTGGGACGAGCGAAGATTTTATTGATCCAGCAATCCTAAAAAATCACAAAAAAGACATACTAAGATGCATTCACATTGGATTATTATGCATTCAAGACAGTGTGTCTGCCAGACCTACGATGGCTTCCGTTGTATCGATGCTAACCAATGCATCAGTAGTTTTGTCATCCCCATTAAAACCAGCATATGTCAATAGCGTTGGATTTGAAATGGCCAACACAAGTAGTTCAGGAGGCAAAGTCAGTACGCCATCCATCAACCACATTTCAGTCAGTGACATGCTTCCAAGATGACAACATATTTCTAGCTTTGATGTTTTATGTTTTGTTTCAATGCAAGTATGCAACTTTTTCTCATATCAAGCTGGTTTGCTGTCATCAGTGAATAAAGCAAAGATTTTCCTATCAAATATATACATCTCCTCTAGGATAGACAAATCAAACTCCTGCGTTAAGGTCAACGGTGAACAATGCTAACAAGTCTTGGCGTTATTATTACGGCTTTTGTGTTAGAGTTATGCATTGGGTTAATTACAGATGATCACTTGTATAACAGACTATATTCCACTACATCATCCTTGTATTGTAATATTGCATTCATCCATCTGTATAACATTTGTCGTTACCAAAGAATCACCTATTAGTGTTCCGTCAAAAATTCCGTTAAATATATTAACTTTCTAATATAATAATAATTTATTACAATAAACCATCAATATAATAAATGAATTTTCATTTCACTGCCTCTATAATTGTTTTCGTTACCATTTAACCACCTCTCGGTTAGCATAGGAAGTTATTTGGTAACGACGATAATTATATACACTATTACAGATTATGTTTATAACAGCGCTTCTTGAAGCGCTGTTGAAACGAGTGTTGTTGTAAATCACGGATTTATTACAGCGCTTTTTTAGAAAAAGCGTTGTTGTTTATTAACGTTTTTAACAGCGCTTAAAAATATTTAAGCGCTGTTGTAAATAACAATTATTGACAGCGCTTAAACAAATAAGCGCTGTTAAAAAAGTAAACTTACAACAGCGCTTAAACAAATAAGCGCTGTTGTATAATTAAAAATTTAAATAATTAAAAAATAAAAGTAATAAAAATATAAAACATACAACAACGCTTTTTTATATGTAAGCGCTGTTGTATGTTAAATACTTTTACAGCGTTTTTCTTATTTAAGCGCTGTAAAATTTTGATTATTTTAAAAAATTTAAATCGATATTATTAAGAATTTATTTCTTTTGCAGCGTTCAAATATGTTAAATATTTTGCAATAAATATTATGAAGAATTTCTTTCTTTTACAGCGTAATTTTACAATGAAATTGAAATCGATTTTACAGCGTAATTCAAATAAAAAATTATTGACCAAAACCCTAGCCTTCGTGCTGAATTTGTCTCATTGCTCGTCTTGATTTTGTCCCAGTGCTCGTCTTGAATTTGTCACATTACCCTAGACATTATCACAAAATTCGACAAATCTGCAAGAAAATAATAGTGTTAATATCATAGTGTTAATATAAAATGAAACAAACGTAAAAGCTTAACGAAAAATTTCAATATAAAACAGTAAAGCGTTTATCCTTACTCGAATCAGTGAAGAACTAAAATAAAGCGTTTATCCTTACTCGAATCGGTGAAGAACTAAAATAAAGCGTTTCATACTCGAAGCGTTTATCAATGTAAATTTTGATATATATATATAGAAAAGATTGTAGCGGGAAGTTTGGGCGCGTAATTAAAAATTCCGAAATTTTAAACATCGAATGTGGACCGTTAGATTATTTTAAGCAACGATTGGGATTAAAATCTGTGCGAAACTGAGTCGACCAATCACGTCATTTCTTTTTTTAACAGCGCTTAAATTATATAAACGCTGTTAAAGAGTATTTTTTTAAAGGAAATCGAATTAAAAACTTTCAACAGCGCTTATCATGTTTAAGCGTTGTCGTATATTATTTACAACAGCGCTTAAACATGATAAGCGCTGTTATAAACCGTTGATATTTGTTTTGTTTTTCTTTCAGAATTTATTGATTATTAAAAACACAAATTTAGTTGAAAATTTGATTTATGAAGCTAATAACTCATTTACTTCAAAAATAATTATTTACTTGCATTTTTGTTGTGTTTTGATTAATGAAAAGTATAGTTGATCAAAAATGTACATTGTTCAACCTATTGCTTAGTAAAGAGACACAATACAAATTTTTAAATGACAACGATTTCAAATGCTTATATATGTTCTCATGATATTTTAATAAATTGAATGTTACTTATTGAGTTTTTAAATTCTTAACTTAACAACACCTTTAAAATATATTACTGATTTTAAAACTTAAAAATACTAAAAAGATGTCTTTTACAGCGCTTTTACAAGAAATAAGCGCTGTAATATATACATTTTTTGATTTAAAATTATTAATAATAAATTTACAGCGTTTATTTTAATTTAAACGCTGTAAAAAGTAATTATTTTATTATTAATTTTAATATATATTACAGCGTTTATCTATTTAAACGCTGTTATAATTAGGGTTTGGATTTAGGGGTTAGGGTTCGGGGTTCAGGGTTTAGAACCCTAATTACGACAGCGCTTTTTTAAATTAAACGTTGTTAAAAGTTATTATTTGTTATTAATTTTAATATATATTACAGCGTTTATTGAATTAAGGGTTAGGGTTCGGGGTTCAGGGTTTAGAACCCTAATTACGATAGCGCATTTTTAAATTAAACGCTGTAATAAATCAATTTATTATTTGAAACATGATAAATTAGTCATAATATATACACCTCCAGGGTTTGGTTCCGGTACAAACCACATTTAAAATAAAAATTTAGAACTAATATAAACCACACGATCAAACAATTCAATGGACGTGATTAATGACATTATTAATATGGTAATTACTATAATCAATCAATATGAGGGGCACACTTGTCAATTCAATTTTTATAATTGCTAATTACTGATTTTTTGAAAGTGTATCAATATATTTTTATAAAAAAGTGCATTACAATATTTTTGTAAAAGTGCATTAAAATATTTTTAAAAAGTGCCTTACAATATTTAAAAAAGTGCATTACATTTTTTTTTTTAAATGCATTAAAATATTTTTTAAAAAGTGCATTACAATGTCTGCATATTAAAAAAATTAGGGACAATTGCAGTAAACCACCATTATAATGTCCCAGTTTGCAGAAAACCACCACGATAACAAAAAATTACCAAACGGGTATATTATAATTCTGCCGTTAACCAAAAACCACCAGCCCTACTGTTCCGTTAATTGAACCGTTAAAAGCGTGTGGGCTTATTAATTTAATAATATTTTTTTTATTTTTGTTAATTACCAAAAACCACTATTATAATATCCGTTTTACGAAAAACCACCATTTTAATAATTGATTATCAAAGTACTACCAACTGCACTATTCATGCTACAACAGCGGCTCGTACGACAATTTAACTCGTTTATATATGTCTACTAGCTATATGATGCTTCAATTTAATCTTGATGGATGTCAATGAAGAAAATAATGCTAGAAAATGCAAAAGAAAACTCATGTTTGAGAATTTATAATTATCAATGTGGAATGGTTACCGACTGTCCGATTCAAATATAATAATTTTCCTCCTTTTATTTCTATGAAATATGATTTATTACATCACTACTTTTAAACTATAACTGTTGTACTTTATTGATCTAAAAGATTCAACTATGTATTAAAGATTCAACTACTTTAAACTCATGTTTTGTTTAATGAACCGTAATTTTGTAGGAAGAGTAAAATATCTTGGTAATCAAAGATAGCTAAAATTGTAGCCTCAACATCGTTACCTAGCGTTACCTAACGGAGTTGAATACCCACGCGTCAACATAATAATTTTGTAGGAAGAGTAATAATATCGTACTTAGTTGTTAAAATGGTGGTTTTCTGCTAAACAAAATATTATAATGGTGGTTTTCTGCAATTGTCTAAATTGAAGTTGAATACCCACGCGTCGTGTGGCGCGTGTTGTACAATTTCTAACGGAGTTAGGTCAATGGTGGTTTTTGGTTAACGGCAGAATTATAATATACCCGTTTGGTACTTTTTTGTTATCGTGGTGGTTTTCTGCAAACTGGGACATTATAATGATGGTTTACTGCAATTAACCCAAAAAATTATTACAATTTTTTAAATTTTGATGCATTTTTGAAATTTCTAGTAATGCACTTTTTATTAAAAAAATTGATGCACTTTTAAAGTATTTAGTGATGCACTTTTTATATCCACTAATTTAAAATTTTAAAATAAATTATATAAACTAAATTTTTTATTCAATTTACAATAATCCATTTATTAACTATATTGATCAGAAATGACAAGTGTGCCCTTTCATCACTAAAAATAATTCATATTTGATTAATGGGGTCATCAATCCAAACCATTTAATTCCTACATCTTAAGGCTCACATTAGTTCTAAGTTTTCATTTTAAAATAGGTTCTCATTTGAACCTTTCTCTACACCTCCAAGCACAATAGTTGCCAACATCACTTGGACAAAATATTACCATACATGCCATCCCTCCCAAGCATATATACATATCATCCCTCCCAAGCATATATACATGCCATCCCTCTCAAGCATATATACATGCCATCTCTCCCAAGCATATATACATGTCATCCCTCCCAAGCATACATGCCATCACTCACAATCATACATCCCTCCCAAGTTCAACTAGCATTTTAACTAATGTCCTAAATTAGAAAACTTCAAAATCAATTGTCTAACAATAATAACTACGTTTCCTTATATAGGGAAACAAAAAAACTCTAAAACAAAAATAATAAAATATTCGAAAAATAATGGGAAAATACTAAAAATTCGAAATAAAATAGTAAACGATCGAATTTGCCCAAAAAACAGCATACCTCAAAATTTTAAAATAAAATTATGCAGTACAAGACTTTCATTATTCTTATACAGCGCTTATAATAAAAGCGCTGTTATAAATATGAATTAAGACAGCGCTTATATAAAAGGTGGTGTCGTAAATAAACATCAGCGCTTATATTAAAAGCGTTGTCTTAATTCATATTTATAACAGTGCTTTTCAGGAAAAGCGTTGTTATATATGTTACATAAGACATCGCTTAAACTAAAAGCGCTGTTGCATAATTTTTACAGCGTTTTAAAAGAAACGCTGTGCTAAATATATTTATTACAGCGCTTTATCATTAAAGCGCTGTTAAAACTCTATTTTTTTAACAGCGCCTTTTTTCAAGCGCTGTTAAATATATAATCTGTACTAGTGATAGGTCGTTGAGAGAACGTCGTTGTGCTCTGCAAATCTAAATTTATATGCCACTCAAAACTAGTGAAGCAGTACGTAGGGTCGAACCCATGGGAAAGTAATCTAGTATTTGGAGTTTTGCTACTAACTAATCATACTCCTATCAGGGGGTTTTTGGAAGTTGGTTTGTAAGCTAACAACTAAAGGTTTTTCTAATATATGAGAAATCCCAGTTCAGGGAATTTCGTTGCAGCTAGTAATCACAAACCAGACAAGTTTCAACCTAGTAAATTATAGTTGTCCTAATTAGATAGTTCCGCTAGGATTGTTATCTAATTCTAGTTCTATCTTCTGTTACCCGCTAGAGTCTCAAGAAAATATAACAATAACCTAATCAGACTACCACAATAACTCCACCGCTGGACTTTACTACTATGACAATCCAAGTAGATATCATGCAATTGCTATAAACCTAAGTTCACCGCTAGGCTGAGTTAAACAAATAACAATACATACGATTATAACATAGAACAGAATTCAATATATTAAAACTTGTTATTCTACAGTCTCATACAACGTTGCAACTCAATTCCCCAAACTGTAGGGAAATTTAGCTACTCATTGTAAACGTTATACTAAAACAAAATACTAAAATTGAGTTCAAAAAGTAAGCAATTTTGAAGACTAAAGACTGAAGCTCGAATTCGGAACGATGCTCTTGACTGCCAAGGGCTAGCACTCGACTAGAAGAGAATTGGTGACAAAGGGAATCTGTAGCATTTTCTTATCTTATGGAACTCTTAGAAAGGAAGAGCCCGATTGCCTAGTAGCCCTATTGGAAGTGCTTAATGCGAGTGTGATTCTAGCCTATGCTCAGTTCGGGCTATTCTCTATCCTAAGCTCTGGAATTTTGCCGTCCACGAAGCTCTCCCCAATTAGGATTGAAACCCTAATCAAAAGTTGTTGAATTTCTGAATTAGACCGGGCCGAACCAACCGCGAACCCTTAAGGAATTAATTCCACGGACCCTTCAGCATTACTGGAAATACAGTACCGTCTGCGGATGGCGTCATGACATCCAGTCTGCATTTGCTTCTTCCCTTCATCTTCGTACTCTGAATTCGTCTAGAATTGCTTGATGGAGCGTATTTATACGATCCATCATTATCTTATTTCCGTTGTTTTTATATGCTTTATTTGCGAAATATTACCTAGTTGTAGTGTTTTGCGTTTCAGGCATATTTGGAGCGCAATGGAGATTTTACACGCTTATCGAGCAATTCTAGACAAATTCAGAGCACGGAAACGAAGAAAAAGCTGGATGACATCATGCTGACGTCAGAAATGGACGCTGAAGAGATTATTTCCGCGGACGCTGAAGAATTTATTTGGGTCCGCGGGAAATATTCATTAAGGGTCCGTGGATCTGTCTGGCCCAGCCCAATTCGACATCTCTAGCTACATTATAAATAGGGTGTTAACCCTAATTCAAAAGGGAGCCTGGACGGCCACAAGAAAAGTTTCCTCTTCAAACTCAATTTTAGATTCATGTTTTGTAGTAGTAGCTAATTCTCAGTTTGGGAAATTTAGTTGCAACTTTGTATGAGTCCATTGAATAGCATGTTTTAATTTAGTGAATTCTGTTCTTATTATGAATTGCATGCTTTGTTATTTGCTTGACCTAGCCTAGCGGTGAAATTAGGTTTATATCAATTGCATGATATTTAATTGAGTTGTCATAGTAGCAAAGCCTAGCGGTGGAACTATTGTGGTAGTTTGATTAGGTAATTGTTACATCTTCTTGAGACTCTAGCGGGTAATAGAAGATAGAACTAGAATTAGGTAACAACCCTAACGGGACTATCTAATTAGAACAATTATAATTTACTAGATTGATGCATGTCTGGTCTATGATTACTGGTTGTAACAAGATTCCCTGAACTGTATTTTCTTTTATTAGTACTTTTAGTTGTAGTTACAAACCTTCAAAAACCCCCTGATAGGAGTAGGATTAGTTGTAGCATAACTCTTAGACTAGATTACTTTCCCTTGGGTTCGATCCTGCTTACTACTATCCTAAGCTCTGGAATTTCGCCGTCCACGAAGCTCTCCCCAATTAGGATTGAAACCCTAATCAAAAGTTGTTGAATTTCTAAATTGGACCGGGCCGAACCAACCGCGGACCCTTAAGGAATTAATTCCACGGACCCTTCAGCATTACTGGAAATACAGTACCGTCTGCGGATGGCGTCATGCTGACGACATCCAGTCTGCATTTGCTTCTTCCCTTCATCTTCGTACTCTGAATTCGTCTAGAATTGCTTCATAAGCGTGTACAATCTCCATTGCACTCCAAATATGCCTGTAACGCAAACCATTACGAAAATGTAATATTTTACCAATAAAGCATATACGAACAACGGAAATAAGACAATGATGGATCATATAAATACGCTCCATCAGTTTTTGAAAGCAAAATTACAATACAAAGGTGGTGGCGTAAAATATGGCCTATCATACAGGTGGTCATCTGTAATTAACTCTTCTGCATTTAGAATTTGTTTGCGGAATGTAGATGCGAAAGGAAAATATGTACATAACTATATAAGGAATTTTCTAATCAGTAACCTACATAAAATTGTTACTCGCGACACATTAGCGTACCGAAAAATACTTCCACTTTACTTCGAACTTATGCTTTACTGTTGTTAATCAAGGGGTTGTTCAGTTAGTAATAACATCATTGTTCATCGTGTCTTTTCCTCATTTAGGCATGTTATGGAAGAATTCATGGCGCAGAATTAATGAGGAAGACGAACAGTTGGAAGATGAACAATTTGTGACTAAGGGTGTGGCGCAAATTGTCGATTTAATGTCTATAATTACTGGTAAATAATTTACAGGGGTATTTGATTCGTTTGAGTCATTATGTCTAATATGCATATTTTGGAGTTAGTGTTTAGGGTTGATGAGTGTTAGAAATGTCTATTTTAAGCCCCTACTTTCATGCTTATTTCATATGATTTGAATGTAAAATATATTACTTTTGATACTTTGATTGATGTTTCAGGTCAAAAGCACGGTTTACACTTTACGAAGGAGCATAAATGGAAATATGAGGAAAAGCACGTGAATTCGGCCTAAATCAGACATAATTTGAAGCATTTCTGCAATTCTTAGACCGAGTGCACTAAAGAACCTTACTCGAGCAAAAACAGCCGAAGACCCAAGTTACTCGACCGAGTAAATGCACTGCTCGAGCAAGTTGTCACGTGACCAAGACCCTTCGTGTGGATTATCTACATTAACTCGAGTGATTTAATACAAGATTTATGACAAGAAGATAAGACAAACCTTTCACTCACTCGAGGGTTAAATGCATGAAGATAAGGAAGAACTCTACATTTACTCGGCCAATTATGAAGGGAGTTAAAGCTAGACTTCTCAAGTCACTCGAGCCCTTTGATTGATCACTATATAAACATCACAAGACATTTGAAGAAGGTTGGCTGCTGCTGCCCGAGCTACCTACGGGGGCTGAAATAATAAAGTGATTGATCATAGTCGAGTAAACCAAGTGAAGAAGAAGGAGCCGAGAGAGCTCAAGATACCGATTGAATTATTGAAGATTATACAACCAGATTTTGTACTCGAGATACCGAGGAGAATAGCAGCAGCTTTGGAGCTCGACCGTGGATCATCAATCACTGAGAATTTCTAAACTTTACTCTTGTTTTATTTACAATCGTTTTACTTTTAATTGTTTGAATCATGTTTGCATTATCACTCGAGATGAGTGAGTAGTTTTCTTTATGATGAGGATTTGATGAATCTCTAGTGCTTATGAATAACTAGAACATGATTATTTAATTTATATGAATCAATTCTTGTATGATAATTGCGTGTGTTGAATCATACCCGAGCTTAATCTTCATAAAATAGGTGTCCTGACAAAACATCTAGAAGTGTAGGTCGGAGTAGTATATCTAGGGAAGGACCGGGAGGTGAACTTAGATTATTTTAGAATCAATACAACATTAGATCGAGTATATTAGCAAAGCGGGAGCAGCGAGTATATTTGGTGCATGAATGTATTAATAAGCGTATTTACAGATTAGTGAAAACACCGGAGGAATGAAGCTAGTCGAGTAGATGTTTACGTGCGAATCAACATTCGGAGTGAGGATTCGTATGCTAATGCTACTCAGTCTAAATTCTATAATATAAATCAACACGGAGTGAGGATTTATATTATCATATAACTATACGTTCTATATTAAATTGTCATCGAGAAGGAAATTCATAACTATAATATAAATCTAACACGGGAGTGAGGATTTATATATCTTGTTGAGTGAAACCATAAGTATTAGTGGAGGATTCTCATCCTTGTCATAGTTTTTAATATTTGATAACGAAATCTTTCATAGTCCTTGATAATTGATAACAAACCTTTTCTTGAAACATTGCCTCTTTAATATTGCCTTTTAATCACTGCTTTTGAACACTGCCTTCTGAATAAACAAGACGCTTAAGAACTAAAGTTAAAGCTAGTAATTGAAACTAAAGAATTAAAAAGCTAGTAATCGAGTTTGAAATATAACTTGATTCCACTGTTCCCTTGGGTTCGACACTAGGTCACCCCTAGTTCTATAAATTCTTTTGAGTTGCGTTTGGAATATTTATTCATCTAAATTGCACACGTCAAAATGGCGCCGTTGCCGGGGAACGGTGTTTAGTTTTTAGTTTTTAAAATCTTTAACTAGTTTAATTTTTAGTTCTAGATTTCGAGTTACTCGAAATCGTAAATATAATAAATATAAAAATACAAAAAATAGTAGTAGTAATAATAAAAACTTTCATTTGCTTATTTTTCTAGCTATTACTAAAATTCATCTTTTTGTAGGTGAATGCAATCAAACTCTAAAGCGAAGAAAAAGGTGCAAGTGGACGTCACAAATTCAAGTTCTAGCTCTTCGAGATCTTCTAGACCTTTAACCTTCAATTCGTGGAATTTTCCTTTGACAATACCGAAGAAACCGAGATCAAAAGCTTACTCGACCGATCAGAATTTACTCGACCAGATATGGAAAATCTTACTCGACCGCAAGGAGCAGCTCGAGCAGGGGCAGAGGTCGAGCAACCAGCCGAGTATTACATAACTCCAACCATTGGAAGTTATGATTCTCCATTCACATTCCACATGAAGAAGGATATGACTTTGAACTTCGAGGAGGACTCATCCAAATGATCAAGAGTGAATCATTCGACGGATACGGTAACCCTCACGTTCATCTTAATAATTTTACTGAATTATGCCGTACGTATAAATTTGCAGGAGTACCTAGAGAAATAGTTTACATGAAGCTATTTCCATTTTCTTTAACCGATGGAGCGAAAGATTGGCTTCAAGGACACGAGCCAAACACATTCAAGACATGGGACGCCTTAGCCCAAGCTTTCGTAAACCAATACTTTCCCCCTGCAAAGGTAAAACGTATTAGGGATAGAATTAACAAATTTGTCAAGCAACAATGAATCTTTTATGAAGCGTACGAACGATTCAAAGGACTTCAACGCGAATGTCCTCATCATGGATATAACAAATGGGAATTGTTGTCGATGTTCTACGATGGAATGGACGAAATAGCCGATTACGCATGGATCAAGGAAGCGGAGGAAGCATCATGGGACTACCCGCGAGCGAAGGATTCAAGGTTATAGAGAAACTCGCATGGAACAGCCATCAATGGGGTGGAGATCGAAACCATCTAAAGAAGGAGGAACTTGAGCCGAGTACGAATTCAGTCACGAAAGCCGACTTTAATAACCTTTCAAAAACCGTTAACTCTTTAGTGCAAGCCCTTTCTAACCTTAACTTAGATAAGAAGAAAACACAATCAAACGTTTACGAGGTTAGCGAGCACTGAAGAAGTTACGGACCTAAAGGAGGAGAAGACGTTAGCTACATAGCTCGAGGACAAGGATCCTACGTACCCCCTCAACAAAGGCAGACTAGATTCTACTCCGATTTGAAACCACCATACCCTACTCAAGGGTATAATAACCTAAACCCAGGTAAGTCTCAATACTACCCAGAGACCAACTAGAGGAGACTACCCGAGCAACCAAGCCTCGAGTCAGAACTACGGCCCGAGCACAAATCAACAACAAAGGAAGGAAGACAAGAAATCCGAGGAACCTACCTTAGCGCAACTAATGACTCAGATGATAGCTACTCAAGCACAACAGAGCAAAGACATTCAGAATATCTTCGAGGAAATCCAACAAGGAAAAGCCGAACAGAAGATGCTTGAGACACATTTGCGCAACTCGCTTCAACGCATTCAAGGAATCCCGGAAAACTTCCTTCTCAACCCGAAATAAACTCAGCCGACTTAAGCGCTATCACTTTGAAGAGTGGTAAGGAGCTTGAAGGACCAAGACCAAAGAAAGCACAAACAAATTCAGCCGAGCAAGATGAACCGAGTAACACTCAGCAGCCCGAGCAGGAAGAGGAAGCCACGGACAAGGAAAGTGAGCCACCTTACGTAGCACCACCACCTTACGTTCCACCACTTCCATTCCCAAACAGACAAAAGAAGGTAAAAGAAACAGCCGCATTCAAGAAGTTTGCTGAAATTCTCGGAAAGCTTAGCATCACACTACCATTTTCAGAGGTAATTTCTCAAATGCCCACCTATGCTAAATTTTAAAAGATATTATAACTCATCGTCGTGAATTATGTGATGTAGACCATGTTGCCTTAGGACCTAATTCTAGTGCCGTAATACAACGTAAGATGCCTAAGAAACAAAAAGATTATGGTTCATTCACTATACCGATCGTCGTAGGAGATATAATATTGATGATGCCTTATGTGATCTAGGAGCAGGAGTTTCCATAATGCCATTTATCTTATATGAAAAATTAGGAATAGGAGGACTTTCTAGCACCACTTTAATTCTTAGACTAGCTGATAGGTCTAAACGAGTACCAATTGGTGTGTTAGAAGATATGCCTGTTAAAATTGGAGAATTCTATGTTCCTGTGGATTTTTATGTGTTAGAAATGGATGATAACCCATGCCGAAATTCCTGTTATTATGGGAAGACCATTTTTAAACACAGTCAAGGCATTGATAAATTGTGGCGATGGTTCAATCGAGTTGGACCTAGGTGAGGACAAGGTAAAATTTTATCTTTCAAAAATGATGAAAGCACCTACTTGTTCTTTGGATTGTGATTTGTTTGATGCTAATGTTTCAAATAGTGATATAGTTGATATTTCCGGCTAACATTTCTTGAAAGTGAAGGAAAGAAGATGAAAATATGTCGAATCTCATGGATGAAACCGAGTACTCGACCGAGTCATTTTCGGTCGAGCAGAATTTGATCGAGCAGAATTTGACCGAGCAGGAACTTACAATCATAAGCAACTCGAGCAAAGGTAATGAATTTGGTCAGGAATTGAAACCTCTTCCACCAAATCTAAGGTACGAATTTTTAGTTTCAGAAAAATTTTCGCCAGTAATTATAAGTGCTTTGCTAAATCAAAATGAAACTATGAAACTCATGCATGTTTTACGTACACATAAAGATGCTATAGGACACTCTATAGATGATTTAAAAGGAATTAGTCCCGACGTATGCATGCATAGGATTCGTTTATGCGATGACGCAAAACCATCTAGGGAGTTTCTTAGGAGACTAAATCCCAAATTAGGTGAAGTTGTTCTGAAAGAAATAACAAAACTTAGAGATGCAGGAATCATATACTCGATCCCCTATTCAGATTGGGTTAGCCCAATCCACGTCGTTCCAAAGAAAGGAGGATTAACCGTAGTTAAAAATGAAAATGATGAATTAATCCCCACTAGAACCGTAACCGGATATAGGATGTGTGTCGATTATAGAAAACTTAATAAAGCAACTAAAAAAGACCATTTCCCTATTCCATTCGTGGATCAAATGTTGGAAAGACTTTCCGGGCACGAGTACTTTTGTTTCCTCGACGGGTATAGTGGATTTTTCCAAATACCTATCCACCCCGAGGATCAAGAGAAGACCACGTTCACATGTCCATATGGAACGTTCGCGTATAGAAGAATGCCTTTCGGGTTATGCAACGCTCCGGGAACTTTTCAACGGTGTATGATGTCCATTTTCTCCGAGTACCTCGAGAAGACTATGGAAGTTTTTATGGATGATTTTTCAGTTTACGGGGACTCGTTTGACGATTGTTTATCGAATCTATCCAAAGTTCTAGCTCGATGCATTGAGATGGACCTAGTTCTAAACTGGGAGAAATGTCATTTTATGGTTCAAGAAGGAATAGTGCTCGGACATTAGTTTCAAAACGAGGAATAGAAGTCGACAAAGCCAAGATCGAGGTGATCGAGAAGAAGCTACCACCGCCTAAGGATGTACGAGGTATTAGAAGCTTTCTCGGACACGCCGGATTCTACAGAAGATTTATCAAAGACTTCTCGAAGATAGCAAAACCACTCACAAACCTTCTCGCTAACGATGTTAAGTTCGTGTTCGATGATAAATGTCATGAAGCGTTCGAGACGTTAAAGAAGTTACTCACAACCGCCCCGATCGTTCGAGCACCAAATTGGGATTTACCGTTCGAACTAATGTGCGATGCAAGCGACGGAGCGATTGGAGCATGCCTCGGACAGAGAGTTGATAAACGTCTTCATGTCATTCAATACACGAGCAAGGCACTCGATGCAACTCAAGAAAACTACACCACAACCGAGAAGGAGATGTTAGCGGTAGTTTACGCATTCGAAAAATTCAGACAATACCTCGTTGGATCAAAGACCATTGTTTACTCGGATCACGCAGCACTCAAATACTTGATGAACAAAAAGGACGCAAAACCAAGACTTATTAGATGGATCCTTTTATTGCAAGAGTTCGACATAGAGATCAGAGACAAGAAAGGAGTCGAGAACGTAGTAGCCGACCATTTATCTAGACTCGAGACTACCTTAGAGGATAAAGGAAGTGGAGACCCTATCAAGGATTCATTCCTAGGAGAATACTTATCTATAGACTCAGCTCAAACAAAGACCCTTGGTACGCAGATTTTGTGAACTATCTTGTTTGTGGAACGCTACCACCAGAAATCACGTATGCACAAAAGAAGAAATTTCTCCGAGACGCTACTCGATACTATTGGGACGAACCTTATCTTTATAAGTTAGGAGTCGATGGCATATATCGTACGTGTGTAGCAGAAAAAGATCAACATAGAATCTTACGCGAATGTCATTCTTCATTCTCGGGAGGACACGGATCCACATCCAAAACAGCCGCTCGAGTATTGCAGTCGGGATTCTATTGGCCAACTATTTTTCAAGATGCTCATAAGTATGTTCAATCGTGCGACGCTTGCCAAAGATCGGGAAACATCTCGAGGAGAGATCAGATGCCTCAGAAGGGTATACTCGAAGTAGAAATTTTTGATGTATGGGGAATTGATTTCATGGGACCTTTTCCTTCATCTTACGGAAACAAGTATACTAGTAGCGGTTGACTATGTGTCTAAGTGGATAGAAGCCATAGCCACACCCACATGCGATGCCAAGTCCGTAAAGAAATTATTTAAGAAGATCATTTTCCCTAGATATGGTGTACCTCGAACTATCATTAGTGACAATGGAACGCACTTTAAGGAGAAACAACTCGAGAAGATGCTTCGAAAACATGGAGTATATCACAAGATTTCGACACCTTACCATCCCCAAACCAGTGGTCAAGTAGAAGTTTCGAATAGAGAGATCAAAGCTATTTTAGAAAAGACCATTTCAGGAGCAAGGAAGGAATGGGCGTCGAAGCTAGATGACGCACTATGGGCTTATAGGACAGCCTACAAGACCCCTATTGGTATGTCTCCATACAAACTTATCTTCGGAAAAGCTTGTCACTTGCCGGTAGAGATCGAGTACAAAGCCATGTGGGCTATCAAGAAGATGAATTTCGATACTAGAGCTGCAGGGAAACACCGTATTCTTCAATTACATGAACTCGAGGAGATACGCCTAAACGCCTATGAAAGCGCGAGAAAGTCTACAAAGAGAAAACAAAAAAGTGGCACGATAAGAAAATCATTGAGAAGAGATTCACAGTAGGAGACGAAGTGCTACTCTACAACACTAGGTTGAGATTATTTCCGGGAAAATTACGTTCCAAGTGGTCCGGACCATTCAAGATATCTAAAGTTTTTGACGACGGACACGTGGAATTATTAACAAGGAAGGAAACACATTTAAGGTCAACGGACATAGACTGAAGATTTATCATGCTGGAGACCAATGCTATCTAGTAGAGCAACTCGATCTCTATGAGGTCGGATAACTAAGAAGTGGAGCATATCCTCTCGAGAAGGGATCCTAGCAAAGGACTTCTCGAGTGTGTTTCTTTATATGAAGACACGGCTACGTCCTTGCCAGGACGTTAATCTAGGCCAGTAAGTATTTATTTTTCCGCATTTATTTTTCCGCACTTTATTGCTTTCTAGAGTAGTAGTATTCTTTAGATTAGGAAAAATAAGTGTGGGGTAGAATATTATTTGGGAAAATTCCGGGGATAAATTCTTTCACTCGATCGAGTAAACCACCAACTCGACCGAGTCACGTGACCCAAATTAATATAGATTAAACAATTTAAATGAATTCCTATTTCATTCGATCGAGTAAGATTCTTACTCGACCGAATTGAGTCAACCAAAAACTTAATAAATTCATTTAAATAATTTAATCCCCCCCATTCGATCGAGTAAAAATTTACTCGACCGAATCACACCACCCAAAAACAAAATAAAAAATTAAAATAAAATAATAAATTAAATTTAAATATCATTGGACCAACTCGACCAATTAAATTTGGTCATATAGGAAATTGTTCTAATTTAATTAGACCAATTTAATTGGCCCATTGGAAATTGGTCCAATTTAGAAAACCCTAAACATCACTCGACCACCTTTACTCCACCTACTCGACCGCTTCAACATCACTCTCAAGATCCAAAATCCCTAGCCACCGATTCACTCGACCAAACCCTCAAACCTAAATTTCTCAACAATGTCGAGCGGACAAGGATCAAGCATGGGAAGAACAAAATCCCTAGCAAGGAGATTTACGGTTTTCAACCCGTGTGGGGAACTTAGCTTTAGGAAACCATTCCAAGAGCAAGGATTACTCAAGACTTTTGTGGCTCGAGCAAGAAGGAAGTGGTAAGCTCGGTTGCACCTCACAAACCTACTATGATTGAGCTTGGTATTTATGAGATTGTTGACAATATATTTATCAATGCCGGCTTGATCGAGTGGGAGTATTTGATGGGGAAGCCGACACATCACAACCTTGTGGTCGAGTTCTTCTCAAGTTTTGAACCGTTCTATAATGATAATGAGTGTGTGTCTGTTATGGATCGATTTCTCAAATCCACAAAAGTCAGCAGCGGAAGAAGGAATTGATGCACTCAGATTTGGATCTAAGTGGGCAGATTGTGTATTGGGCGGAAAAGTGGTGGTTTTGGTGTTGTTTGTGGGCGGATTTGGGTGAATAAGATATGGATGTGTAGGGAATTGGATAAGGAAGGGTTTTATAAGTATTTGAGAAAGCAAATACCCAAAAATCAGACTGTTTTATTAAGAAACAAAACAGACCGCAAAAGGGGTGTTACAATGATAGTAGATCGCTAGATTTTGTAACACAATCTAGAGATCTTTTCTAAACTAAGGAAGAAGACCAAAAAGAGCAGTATGATAGCTATTGAGCCTCACAATATAATCTGGATAATTGGTGATTTGGAAATGAGGAATGAGCTGGGTTTTATAGCCTTCCTCCTCTCCTCCTCATAAATGCTCGGTTTGACCCAATTTGAATTTGAATTGCTCCGGTACATCTCCCCTTGTCTCTAGCCGTTGGCTAGGGCTTCCTAGGGTGAGGAAGTGGCTGCTGGGCTAGGGTGGCACGGCCCAAGGTGGTGGAGGTGGTGGTCCATGGCCCGGTGGAAGGTGGAAGCTCCGACTTCATTAATTGAACCTCCACTTCGTGTCCGGATGAAGCTTCATTCAATGATGTTGAGCTTTCTGTCCTGAGCTCCCTGAGTGGCCTTGAATGATGTTGGGATGAAGTCCTTGTTCCATCAAGGTCAGCCAAGAAGTCGGTTTCGGGTGCCACTGTTGTCCGCGCGCCAGACCCCTGCGCCAATGGTACACGCGCGCAAGTCTTTTGTGCGCCAGACCCCTGCGCCAATGGTACTCGCGCGCCAGTGGGTTCTCGCGCAAGGCTGCGGTCTTTCGAGGTCTCGCGCGTGGGTTCTTCGGGCCTAAGGTCAGCTAAGTGAGCCTCGGCTAAGGCCTTGGGTGTGAGTCTCGGGCTTCCGAGTGTGCTGCCCGGGCTGGTGCGAAGGTCCTCGTGCGAAGTCGTAACATTTCCGCCCCCTTCAAAATTAACCTTGTCCTCAAGGTTAGGTGTGTGTGCTTCCCGCGAGATGTCCAGATTGTTCCTTGGGCTGATGCTCCTTCGAATGACTCCTCCCGGTTGGTTTAGGCCCTCGGTTGTTCGTCGCGCAACCTGCGCAAAATAAACGAAAGTCTTAGGCCAAAGATTCTTACAAGAAACAAGGTCATACCTGAGTTTTGTAAGTCTCTTCGCGTGGGCAACGGTGCGGTGCCAATGGGAAGCGGTGCGGTGAAGGTGGAACTTCAGCAGGCAAGTTTGCCTCATCCCCTTTGATTTCCAATAGGTTGGCACTTGTGTGGCACCGGTCAGGGAGCATGCGTCCAAGTTGTGTGGCAGAGTGCTCCTTGGTCCCATACTCCTATGGATGACTCCCTTTGTTTGATCTAAGCCTCCGTTTGCTTGTAGTGTAACCTGCATAAAACAAGTAGAAGTCTTAGGCCAAAATTTTTGACTAAAAACAAGATCATACCTGGGTTTTAGTCTTGGGGGTTGTCGGATCTTGTTCTTCCCATTGGTACTCTCTTGGGTAATTCCTTTTGGGTGATCTAGGCCTTCGGTTGATTGTAGCATATCCTGCACAAAACAAATAAAGGGGTTAGCGTGGATGCTCCCTTAGTTGCTGCCTTTTTGGACGGGCAGCGCATAGTGTTGTTGATGGGAACACTATGGCCGGTAGTGGCTTGGTTTGGGTTGCAAGAAGGAACCCTATGGCTGCTCCTTTGAACGGACAGCCCCTTTCCTTTGTGGTTGAACTTGGCTTGCTCTCGTTTCTTCGGTTGTTTGTCCCCCGAAACGAACGCTGATCTTGCAGAAGTTCCCTTCCTCTTTTGGTACCAATATTGGGCATCAAAAGATGTCTTTCTCGGATAAGAAAGCCTTGGTTTGCAGCGACCTTTAGGAAGAGCTTGGTTGAGTGGAACTTGCGGGCAGATCTGGTTCCTTTGGTTGCGTGCTTTGCTCACATGCTTTCGGCTACTTCGATCATTCCTCAAGTCTTCTTTTATGATGGTGGACGCCCAGGTTGTGAGTGCTCCTGAGTTGTTGGTGGATAGCCCTTCATCGAGTAAGGCTTCAACCTTGTGTAGTGTTGAAGTTGGGTGCTTCGGCAATACACATGCTGAAACGGGCAGATTGTTTGATTGTGTTTCCATTGCAGCAGCGTCTTTATGAGCGCATTCAGCAGTGGTCTCAACATCAAACGAGGTAGGGATGAGTTCTTCATCCTTGATCCATTCCACCGTAATGGTGTTTAGCGCAATTTCCTCATCCGAGCTAGAATCCTCATCAGATTCTTTCTCTTCATGAGAGTCTACCAAGATGACTTGAAGTGTTTTGGGAGCACATTTATGCCCCGGCTGAATTTATATCTCAGATTCTAGCTCGTGCGAAGTCGTAACAGTGTCGTGGGAGTTTGAGATTAATGGAAAAGAATTAAAGGAGGAGAAGGAGGATATGGACGGAGAATGGTTCTCTCCCGGAGGTGTTATTCCATTTTGTACGGATGAGATGAGGTTGGAAGTATGGAGGAAGCTAACCGGTATGCGAGAATATGACCCTAATTGCTCTCCCAAGTGCCTAACGGATGGAGTATGGAAATACATCCATCGGATTATTTCTACGAACATCAACACTCGTGTTGACCAAGGTGCTCGGGTATCTCGGGAAGACTTGGATTTGATGTACTTCATGGAGCGAGGAGACTCCATTGATTGGTTTTATGTCTTCACCGAGCGGTTCAAGAAGATGATCAACCCTAAGGAAAAAAGTAAAGCACTCGGCTGCTCATCTTTCATCACTTGCCTTGCGGAACGCTCGTATTTTATGTTTAAAAGCATAGGAGATTTTAGACCGCTCGATACCGCCCGTTTGGTCACTATGACGTTGATGGATAGGAGGAGCAAAGAGTGGGTTTGTACAAAGGAGATGCCTAAGCGCGCTGACCGGAAAGGAAAGAAGGAGATGAATGAAGGAACTAGCTTTGAGTGGGAAGAGTGCTAGGAAAGCCTCTTTTTGTTGTTTATTTGTGTTTGTTGTTGGAACTTTTCGGACGTACCATTTGCGGTACTTTGTTGTTGTTAACTTGAACTTGCGCGTACGTGTTCTCTAATTGCTATTTACCCTTAGAATCGCCAAGTTTTAAGAGCGCAAAGTGAAGCAAAAGGACATTGCTTCACTCGACCGAATATATGGATCATTCGGTCGAGTAACATTACCAACACTTAAACAACTCGACCCAAACTTGAAATATCAGATTTGTAACCAAAGCCCACTCGAGCACTTAGCCCATTTCTTTCCTAAAAACACAATATCTCGAGTAACCTTAATAAATATTCATAACTTCCATATATTAAATCCTTGATTAATCTTTGATTAAATCTTTGATTTAATATTCCATTATTAAAAACCCTTGATATACAAATATTTATCACACTTTATTAGGTAAGTAAATACTCGAGTAACCCTAGAGCTTGCAAAATTATACTAATATAAGAACCGATCGAGTAGCATGGCATAATCACCATACTCGACCGATTCTACATACTCGAGCAACATGTCTCAATCCAACCTACTAGCCAAAACCACCAATGCACCTTCCCAACGAAGAACTCAAATTGAGTTTGTTCACACCTATGACCCATCCTACCCACCAAATTTTGACAACATAGACCATGCACGAACCTATGAAAGATTATTTGAAGATGCAAACCGACTCAAGCCTTTAGTGAGCTCGATAGCCCTTCATGACAAGACAATGCAAAGCCTTGGCATTAGTGCCAAAGTTTATGACATGTTTAACCGAGCTGCACTCGATGTGGATGTTGTTTTCAACAAGCAATGCTATAAGGAACTTGTCTATGAGTTCATTGCTTCGTTTGAACCTGTGGAAGGAGAAGGTTTTGCATATGATTATGAAGGATGGAAATCAGAATTCAAGATTTGGATTTTTATTGGACTAGACAAGAAGCATATAGACATCTTGGATTCCCTGAAGGAGGACTTTGTCACTTGGCTACTGAACAACAAAGAATTCAGATTTGGAAAGACATTAGCCGCCAAGATTTCATACCAGACTACCCTTCACCATTCCTCTATTAAGAATCCCGTTTGGAAGTACGTGCATCGTTTTGATTGCTACGAATATTAATTGCCAACCCGAAACTGTTATATAGTTACCCGAGAGGACTTGAACATTATGTGGGCACTCGACCAAGATGAACATATCAATTGGTTTGATGTGTTTACAACTATGTTCAAGGGTATGCAGCAGGCATACTACTCTTCACAGTACGTGGGTGTACTCATTGATCACTAGCATAGCCATCGGTTGCCAATTTGTTCTACCCGAGCGATACACAGAATTTCGAGAATTGGACTTTAACCTATTAAGGAAATTAGCATTCTTAGCCAAAAAACCCGCCAGATTGGAATTTGCCTATAAGGAAGTAGAAGAGGAAGAAGACCCCTCCGAGAAAGCGCGCTCGGTTGGGAACTTCAATGATACAAGCAAAGATAAGGGTAAGGAAAAAGCTACCTCGAGCAAGACACAGTCCAAGAAACCTAAGAAAAATAATTCGGGTATTGAGTGGTATGAGGTTCGTAGGGTGACTATCAAAGAATTTCGCAAGTCGAATGGAGAACCAATAGAGATCGAGTCCGATGAGTGATTAAACCTTATTTTCCTATTTCTTCTATAAATAATGATGTCTTTGTTTGAAAAACAAAGTTAGATATTCAATAAAGAAGAAATTTATATCTTACCAAATTTTAGGGTTGCTAAAAATAAAATTCAGAATTAAAACACCTTGAACAAAAAAATAAAACTCTATTAAATTCTGAATTTTGGCCGAGCCCACTCGACCAACTAAGAATGTCACTCGACCGAGTGAACCTACTCATAAACCGAAATTAAACTCTTCCATCCGGTCGAGTCATCTGGTTCACTCGACCGAATAAAACTTTTGGGCCATACCACCTTAATCAATAAACAAAACCTAGCCCAACTACACAAAACAAACCCTAACTCGACCGAATTTATATATTCACTTAAGACCAAATGGAGAGTGGTCGAGTTAAAAGGACACAAGATAGAAGTTGTGAAAGAATGGAAACTTTGTTTGTGAAGGATACCGATCACCACCTAGACCTATATTGCATCACTCGACCGAAGAGACCGCTCAAGACGACGAAGAATTCGTAGATAATAAACGAATAGGTCAGATAATAAACAACTTCTGAATCCTTGGAAACACCCGATATCTCGCGAACAAACAATCAACAAAATCCATAAAAAAAAACAAACTTTCACAACTTAGAAAATAAATTGATCGAGTAACTTGACATGTGCACTTGTTTGAACATATTAACTTACTTATTTTATCATGTTTTGCTTTGTTTGTTATATAATGACAAATTTTTGTCTAGCATTGCAATAATGTAGATGTGCAGCGCATTGGAAAGTCAAGATACGAAAGAAATGTCAAGACGAAAACTCGATAACCAGCTTAAGTATCTCTAACACCTTAATCTTAATATTATTGCTTAGGGACTAAGCAAATTTTAAGTGTGGGAGGGAGTAGTATGCATACAAATTTCATGATATATACATAAGCATACTTTAAAATTTGCATACAATCCATCTATTTAATGAAAAAACACGATAGAAATATATATGATAAAACAAGATCGAACACTTAGATTAAAAATGTTTGCTGAGAAACTCATGAATTGAAATTTTTTGAATGACGATTTTCTGATAGAAAATTTATTTCTTGTGACTTAACTTAAGAGCTTGCCTAGTTTGATTTTCTTAGAAATTTTTGACATAACACCTTGAGAAAAGAAAGTTTTATTCAATTTCATAGAGGAAATTTTTTGAACGAAATATGGATAATATTTCAAAAAGCTATTATACTGCCTTTAGGTGACTTAAGCATATCTCGTAATATTGGTGCATTGTGTTGTAACACTCGAGTTAATATTTTGGCATCTAGACAAGTCTTAAGTATGGGGTTATCCAATAAAGTCGAGCATTTGCCGAGGGTTAGGAAGGTAAGTTCCCCTTGAAAGTATCTGCTTTGACAAAAACAGAAAAACAATTGCCGAGGGTTAGGAAGGTAAGTTCCCCCTTGAAAGTATTTGTTTTTGCAAAAGAAAAAAAAAATAGAAAAAAAAAATATATAAAAAAAAAATTAATTCG